>CM032894.1:1551137-1721137 GCA_019176425.1 Megalops atlanticus
CACACACCAACAATAGCGTTAGCAATGAGGATGAGGAGGATGACAAAGGGCTCCACAAAGGCTGTGATGGTCCCCTCCCCCTCCTCAAACCAGGCCAGAGTCTGCGAGCGGGAGAGAGACAGAGAGACAGAGAGACAGAGAGGGAGAGAGACAGAGAGACAGAGAGGGAGAGAGACAGAGAGGGGAGAGAGACAGAGAGAGAGACAGAGAGGGGAGAGACAGAGAGGGAGAGAGACAGAGACAGAGACAGAGAAACAGAGAGACAGAGACAGAGAGACAGAGAGGAGAGAGACAGAGGGAGAGACATTGAGGGAGAGAGAGAGAGGGAGAGAGACAGAGAGACAGAGAGGGAGAGAGAGAGAGACAGAGAGGGAGAGAGAGACAGAGAGGGAGAGACATTGAGGGGAGAGAGACAGAGAGGGAGAGAGACAGAGAGACAGAGAGGGAGAGAGACAGAGAGGGAGAGAGACAGAGAGACAGAGAGGGGAGAGACAGAGAGGGGAGAGAGACAGAGAGACAGAGAGAGAGGAGAGAGAGACAGAGAGACAGAGAGGGAGAGAGAGGGAGACAGAGAGGGGAGAGACAGAGAGGGGAGAGACAGAGAGGGAGAGACATTGAGGGGAGAGAAGAGACAGAGTCAGAGAGTTACATTGAGAGAGAGGAAACAGACAAGAGAGGGAGAGAGAAGAAAGACAACATGTTGAGTTATAGTCAATAACATGTTAGTATAGTCCACAGGGGTACATATTTTTAGTAAATTACATGGAAGCATAGTGCATGTGTTATATTAATAAATGTGTTAGAGGAGTATTATGTAGCAAATATTAATACAGTAGAGTGTAATGTAGTGAAAATTAGTAAAACAGATTGTAATATAGTCAATGTCAGTACAGTGAAGTCTAGTATATTAATGTTGGTACAATAAGGTGTAGTATAGTAATGGTGGTGGAGTACAGTGTAGTATATTAATGTTGGTACAGTAGAGTATAATACAGTAAATGTTAATACAGTAGAGTGTAGTGTGATAAATACTGGCACAGTAGAGTGTAATGTAGTGGTTCAGTAGAGGGCAGTGGAGAGCAGATATTGGTACAGTAGGATGAAGTATCTGAATTTTAATGTGATTGGTGGGGAGATTTCCTTACAAAGGAGATGCAAGCTGCCAACAGCAAAATCCGCACGAGCAGATCCTCAAACTGCTCCAACACGAGCGCCCACAGCGACTTTCCTGAGACAGAGACAGGGAGACAGAGACAGGGAGAGAGAGACAGGGAGGGAGAGACAGGGAGACAGAGACAGGGAGGGAGAGACAGGGAGACAGAGACAGGGAGACAGAGACAGGGAGACAGAGACAGGGAGGGAGAGACAGGGAGACAGAGACAGGGAGGGAGAGACAGGAGACAGAGACAGGGAGACAGAGACAGGGAGGGAGAGACAGGGAGACAGAGACAGGGAGACAGAGACAGGGAGGGAGAGACAGGGAGACAGAGACAGGGAGGGAGAGACAGGGATGGAGAGACAGGGAGACAGAGACAGGGAGGGAGAGACAGGGAGACAGAGACAGGGAGGGAGAGAGAGTATTGAGTACTGAGAGAAACTGAATTTGAATCTGAGAGTACTGCAGTGTGTTGTATGTGTGAAAGCACTGAGAAAGAGCAAGGAAGAGGTATGCATTCTCACCTTCTTCTGCTGGCAGCTCTTCATGTTGGGACCCCAAAGGAAGAAAAGAAGGAGAGAGAAAGCGATAGAAAGACAGAGACCACATTAGTAAACTGGCACTAGTCCTCCCATCTCCATCCACTGGCCAACAAAAATAATAATAATGATAATGTTCATGCATATGGAATTACACATTTAAATTACAAGCAGTTAATTCTCAGCACACACTGTAAGAATCCCTTCTGGTGGGGAGGGGACGTCACGGGTAAGAGCCTTGTGGCAGGATGTTTCTGAGAGTGGAATCAGATTTTTCTTGATTTATGAAACAATTTAAACCTCTGGCTGGTCATCATCCTTGCTGGCAAGGGACTGTGAATATTCTCACATCGCTGTTAATCAAAAAGGCACCACAATAGATCAGCTCTGAATTTCAGACCCCAACTGAACAACAAATTAATTGATCAGAATCAAAGTAGTAACTAAACTAACTAATAGCCTCTGAAGCACTAATAGCACTCTGAATAACTAATAACACTCTGAAGCAAATTTCAAAATCGACACCACGCGAGTGTTTGGAAACCTAATCGATAAAACGCTTGCTATTTACAATGACTACTGTTCCAGCGGGAAACAGCGACGCCCACTCCATTCCGGCGCATTGGGGAACTGCACATAATTACAATTAAAACGCAAAATTGGTCACTATTTACATTACAGCCACAATATGGCACGAAATGACAAGTAACCTCACAATCATAAGACAGGAGACTTTTAACTGCCGTTTTTTAATATAAATAACACGAGTGAGGTCGACAGGAAAGTGTCAAAGTTTTTATAATGAATCAAAATACAATATTACTCGAAAAATAAGTTTTCCCGTTAAACGCACGTCAACAATCGTCATATCGCATGCATCACGGTGTTCAATTTGTTCTTTACCTTGCTGACTGATCAAAACTTCATAACCTCGGCTAGTAAATATAGACAAACCACACTGAATTCTTACTGACGTCAATAAAACCGTTTGGATTTAAGAGACATCGACACCGATGCAGTGGATGGAACGGCGGCTGCGCTGTACCATTGGGGCCCCACTTCTCCCGAGCTTTCCGCAGCTGTTCGCAGCTCAGTCCCGTGGACTCGTTCACGCCGAAGAAGCCCAGCACTTCCTCCACCGTTTTCGTATGGGCATTGTCCATCCCTGAGAGACGGGAGGAGAGAGAGGGGGGAGAGAAAGCGAGAGAGGAAGAGAAAGAGGGCGGGGTGAGGGTGATGCTGCATCCACGGGGCAGTGCACTGACGGGACACTGCAATACAGCAAAAATCAAACTAACTGCCAATGTGCAACAGTGCCTCCAGAACACATCAGCGCACCCGACGCTTTCCTTCCCTACGCTGGGCGGCTCGGCTTCCACTGAGCTTTCGTGTTAGACAGCCTAATAACGCGGAAGCGAATGAAAGCAAATCCAAGACCTATGAAAGTAAAGCCCGTTATAAGAAAGCAAAATTTAACGTGATCCAAGCATAATCTGCGCTCCCGTTCGTTTAAGTACAATAATCAGGGAAGATCCGGAGAGCGTTGCCGGAGCATCAGGGCAGCGCTTCGGGTTGTTACAGGGAGACCGAGGGGTCCTTACATGTCCGCTACGGAGTCAGGCTTTCAGCAGCACACAGAGCAACGCCAATAAAGTCTTATTTCGCTGATGTAGGTATCTAAGGTTAAGGTGTTTCGTGGCGCTTAATGCGAAGCGCGCAATGAACATAAGGAAACTCATATGATTTAGCAAGTGCATTCGCTCCGCTAGTTTCAATCCGACCACACCAAAACAACACTCGCATTATGCAGCACCGAACGATATAATAACAACGACACAATCACAGCAATGCTCTAACCATCTAACTCTATAATACTGAATTTCAACACTAAAGCACATTGACTATCGATTAGATTAGCTCGAAACTGCTGATAGCTAGCCAGTTTATGATAATGATTGTGTGTAATCATAATTTACTTACCAGTGCAATATTCCGTTACCTTGTCAACCAATAACTAATCTAATTACTAAATAAAAAATATCAAAAAGGATAATCTTGTAAAAAATGTAGGCCTGTATGTATATTTATAATGCAACGATTTGCTAAGCGACACTTCACGAAACAGAATTAAATCATCGGCTATTTCCCACTGAATCCTACATGTTCCGCGTAGGTTTTTACGAATTACAGTTTCATAAAATCAACGACATTCCTCCATCTAATTCTGATCTAATTAAGGCTTGAAGGCTTATTTATCTATTACTATTGTTGATAATACCCTCGATGTCGTGTGCTTTAATCCACCCCTATCTCCTACCTACAAAACCGTCGCCTTATTTAATACTAGGCCACAGAATGACATTAGTTACGACGGGATTCAGTCGCAGAAAACGAACGGGGTGCGGTTGGCCCAATGACAGAGACATCAACAATCTTGGCAGGTATTTTAACGAATCAAGTCAGACTTTGGGTAAAGATCCCGCCCACTCCGGCTATGGTGCAGGAGGGCGGAACCTTGACCCCCCTGTTGGCGTCGCACTTGGCCAATCGCCATGCTGTGCGACAGTTGTCGTATCAAAGATTGATTTGTAAAACAGCCAAAGAGACACAACGCTAATTGATTGACCACCGTATTGACCAATTGATACTATGAAAATATTGACTGAAGGTGGGACGGTGTAGTAAAACGGAATGCGGAGATTTTATCCCGATGCCCAATCTGTCACCAGAGGTAGACGTCTTCGGGCTAATGACGTCCATTTCAACAGAAAGACCACGAAGGTGGCTGAGGTCAGCCAATTACACAACACGCTCCTTCCAGGACATTTTCTGATGTCTTATTACAGCCATTGTACCTTTCCAGGTTGGAATAATTAGCATCAAGACATTAACACAGTCACCAATAGTCACCTCACAGCCGTGTAAATGACCCAGGACAATTAATAAAGAAACGTTAAATCGAGTCAACGAACAACAATATGCAATGCGAAGCTGCTCTGATTTATTGCGTGTGCGTCTTCAGGAGATTTATTGCGTGTGCCTTACAGGAGACTGTCTATATGCAGCTAGAGAGCACGAGCGGGGAGGGGCTGCTGGGCTCCGGTTTCATAGGGACTCTCTCCGGCAGATCTGACCCAATTAAAAAATCCATAAATACCCTCATTAAATCTGTTTCTAAATTTTACCGCACACCCAAGGCAATTAACTCTCCTTCTCTTTATATATCTAGCATTATAGAAGAAATAAATAATAAAATAACTGAATTTTACAAGTACCAACACTGGTAGGTGATAACACAAACTGTATATTGTAGATGCCCTCTCTTAGTGTAGTGTTAATCTCCTGTCATGTTCAGTCAGTTACTGTATCTATACTGTACTGTATTAGCCCTCTCTTAGTGTAGTGTTAATCTCCTGTAATATTCAGTCAGTTACTGTATCTATACTGTACTGTACTAACTCTCTCTCTCAGTGCAGTGTAAGTGTCCAGTCAGTTTAACTGTACATATAGACTAGTCCATGACAGTGATGGCCCTTTCCTTGTGTCTACCTGACATTCGGTATCATTTCCTCCCCGTACTGTCTCTTTCTCCTTCCCTGTGGTATTAATAAAATTAGAAGGTTGTGAATTTGGTGTTTAAAATAGGTTAATTATAAAAAGCTCAGTGAAAATGTGTCAGAGAGAAACTACAGTATGTACCAGAGAGAACAAGTGAGACAGACTGATAAGAAGCAGTGAGCATGAAGCTGTTTTATGAGCACGTGTGCATGTGCGTGTTCGCCAGCACCTGCATGCATGTGCACATCCATATCTGCTTTTTTTACACAGCACAAATACAGTGAGTGACTGGACACTACAGAGCATTAATGCAAGAGCCAACGCTACATTACATTACTGTCATTTAGCAGATGCTCTCATCCAGAGCAAGTTACACAGGTGAGAATTTTATCCATTCATACAACTATATATTTACTGAGGCAATTGTGGATTAATTACGTTGCCCAAGGGTACAGCAGCAATGCCCCAGCAGGAAAAAGAACCAGCAACCTTCCGGTTAGGAGCCCTGCACCTTACCGCTATACTGCAACATACTGTAAACATGACACAAACAGAATGCTTTTACATATCAAAAGTTTTATTAAAATGTAGTGTGCAGAGCTGAGAAAGCAGACGCAGGCAGAGAGGGAAGCGTCTGGCCTGGAAGCCGTCCTTCACTCTGTTCCTCCCTCACAGTGGATACTCATGCCATAAGCTAAAAGACACAGCAAACACAAGCTCAGATCAACCACTGTCAGCGCTGTAACTGCTATGCATCATAATCATGGTTATCAGGACACATCAAGTGTAACTATGGCGACCATGACTAACTGGATGCATTTCTGTCCGGGTTCTCCATCAGATCTCAAGGCACATTCAGCGAGAGACGGAGGCACAGTTTAGCCTGACCATTGATGTGTAAGTGCTGTGTGTGTGTGTGTGTGTGTGTGTGTGTGTGTTCACTAGCATTCAGTGCTAGGGTTTTTAAATGTTTTTCCCCTTTTATGTAACCCTGTATTTGGGATCAGTGATTATGAACCAGACTGTTCTCACTGTAACACCCTCTGCACGTGTGCAGGACTGCTGAAGCAAGACAAGTAGTCCGACACAGCTGCACACAGCCAACGGCTCACACAGTGCATGCGGCACAGTGCACGCTCACAGGAGGACGGGCGCTACTCTGTTGGCATCATCTGAACCGCCGGCAGGAGCCTGCCGAGTCACAGAGAGCTGGAGAGGGCTGTGTCACAGAGAGCCTGAGAGGGCTGTGTCACAGAGAGCCGGAGAGGGCTGTGTCACAGAGAGCCGGAGAGGGCTGTGTCACAGAGAGGGCTGTGTCACAGAGAGCCGGAGAGGGCTGTGTCACAGAGAGGGCTGTGTCACAGGGACCCTGGCCGACCTTCCTTCCCCTAACCCTGGCAGAACGAGGCCAGTTTGTTCTGCCGCTGTGGGTCCCAGTTATCATTAGCCCGTGTAAGTGTGTGTGGGTGAGTGGGTACAGTGTTGATTAGAGTTAAGTACAATGAGTGTGTGTGTGAATACGGTGGTGTTCAGTTTGAGTGTGTGTTCAGCAGTGTTAAGTACCAGTGTGTGTGTTCAGCAGTGTTAAGTACCAGTGTGTGTGTTCAGCAGTGTTAACTACCAGTGTGTGTGTTCAGCAGTGTTAAGTACCAGTGTGTGTAGTCACTGTCGTCCCCTGTCTTCAGCAGCAGCTCTCTGACCGCCTGTGGGGGGTTTAACCCATGAAGCGCCGCTCTGTCCCAGCGCTGCAGACGACTAATACCTGAGAGGGAGGGACCAATAATGAGAGACAAACACTGTACCACTCAGGAAAGCTGACAGGAAACCACACATTCTCCCTGTGCATGTGGAGGTGCATGATGACATAACTGGCAATAAACACTGGAGATTTCTGTCCCTGAACACATTTACAGTTAATATGGCTTCCCTTTAAACGTGAGGACAGCATCTTTAACACTCAGAGACACCAATCGGCAATTTGTGTCTCAACAAACCATACATCTGTGTCAATGTTTTGGAAGTGGGTACAAAAAGGTTGTCAACTGAGTAACAATATTTCACTGAGGAAGGCAGTACGCCAAAATGTGTGAACGATGCCGAAAGAGACAGATGAGAACCTTGTACACACAGTGCCATCTAGTGACTAACAAGAGATAAATGAGCTTCCCTAAGAGGTCTTCTGGGTTGAGCTACTAATGCATTTTCATGTTAAGGCCAACATGAATTTGTCTGGCCCAACTCAGGCACGTGTGAACAAAGAAGTGCTTTTTCCTGCCTAATACGAAAAATCCTGAGCGATTTAAAAATTCAACAAGAAAACGTTCATTATGGCAGTCAGCAAGAGAGGAGACACAGGGAGTTGCTTACAAGGACAAATGTAGTGAGAGGGAAGTACAGGGATGGAGAGGTGAAATGGTGGAGGGAGAGAGGGGGAGAGAGAGAGAGAGAGAGAGAGAGAGAGAGAGGAGAGAGAGAGAGAGAGAGAGAGAGAGAGAGAGAGAGAGGAGAGAGAGAGAGAGAGGAGAGAGAGAGAGAGAGAGAGGAGAGAGAGAGAGAGAGAGAGAGGGAGAGAGAGAGAGAGCGGGAGAGAGCGGAGAGAGAGGGAGAGAGAGGAGAGAGGGAGAGGGGGAGAGAGAGAGAGAGAGAGAGAGAGAGAGAGGGAGAGAGAGAGAGAGAGGAGAGAGGGTGATGAGGGGGAACATGGCACGCTGTACCTGTACAGGGTCCATATCGCCAGTCAAGATCAAACTGCCTGAGCTCCCATAGGTCCTTCTCTCTCTGTGTCAGTGGGTGGGGCTCAGGCTCTGATTGGCCACAGGGAACCAGAGAGAGGAGCGGACATCAAATACACTGATACATAGCTACAGTGCAGCACAGACACACTTACACATACAGTAATAGAGGCAATGACAGATACATAGCAGGGTACAGATACAACAATACAGATTGATCAGATAACATACAAGAGAAATACACATACAGAGTACAGACTCTCTCTCTCACACACACACACACACTCTCTCTCTCTCTCACACACACACACACACACACACACACACACACACACACTCTCTGGCACCACTGGAGTGTCCTTCTCCTGCTTCTCCTCCTTCTTTGCTCTCTTCACCACCTTGAAGGTGTCTGTGATGAGTCTGCGTTTGGGAGCCATGGGGGGCCTGAGAGTGGAGCAGAGGGAGAGAGGAGGGGAGCTCTTCCGCTAAGCACTGCCTCTGCAACCAACAATTACGAAAACTACATCTGTTTTACTCATGTTTGACCAGAAACCGGAAGCGCTCACCTCACTAATCATGCCAATTTGCACAAAGCTGAATTAAAGAACGAGTCGAGACTGAATAACTGCCTGAAACGAGGAACAGAAAAAACCTTTAAACATGTTCTTGGAGATTAGAACAGAGCGGATACGCAGACTGTGCTCCTAAAACCACATGCCTCGACATGAGCGATGCCCAGACATGCCCTAATCGGAAACAGGCTGAACCACTGCAACACGGCGTGCAACAACGGCAGGCGGACAGCCAGCTGGCTAACTAGCTCTAGAACACATCCATGCATTAATATTGCAGCACTGGACAGCCTCAGCTGTGCGCTACAAAGAGCCCGAATGCAAAAATGCATAAGTGGTCTCATGGAGTCTCAGGAATTAAATTCCTGAGTGCAGTTGCACTGAACAAAAGCAACGACGCCAGTACGCGAGCAAGGACGGGACTTAGTTTATGTACAAGGAAAACGAGCACAAACGTGAACGCAACTTTGCAACATTACCTACAGCTCTCGGTGTATCCGTTAGAAGAGGCTCTGACGTTATGAGCTATCTGTCAAAACTGCTGACGTGAGATGATCGCTCCACTTTCTGAAGATGCGTAACTCACTTTCTTCGTTAACATAACAAACAGGGAAAACACATCGGAAGCGGAATGGACTCACGCAATGACGTCATGGCACCACGCCTCCACATTTAAAGGCATCGTGCACGTATTTAAATTGTTTTGTGTTTTAAAATAATTTTTTAACTTATGATTCTTAAATCGTTTATTGAATAGCGCTAAACACAACCACAACCAGAGAGTAATCGAAGAAGTAAAGAACTACGCTTTATAATACAGTCCTGTTGATTGAATCTGTTTGCAGAATATGAATGCAATATTAGTAATTCAGTTGCATTTTTGCAAGTTACATTGCAGTTTACATCCATTTGATCAGTCAAATGTTCTTACAGATCAACCAAAACTGGTCAATGAAAGTTAGAGACTAGACTTCGCCCTCGTGTTTTTATATGTTTACGGTATAAAGACTGGGAAAGCCAACTACTCAAAGTATTACGGCAAGCAGCAGGAAGGCGAGCAAGCGCATCGGCTGCAGAGCTGCAGGACGCCGTGACGCACCGCAAGAGCGAAGGAGGAGAGGTGCAAATTGAGGGGAAAGGAGCAGTCCTCAGATCCGCAATACTGCCCGAAATGTAAACAGTAATGACGTGATGATGTTAATAATTATTATATGGTGGCAGTGCCTTAGTTAAGTGTAAGCTGTTGCACGATGATATGGAGATTTAGTGTTGCTTTCTAAAACTCCATCGTGTCACACCTAATCGTGTTGGGGACAAAATCTAAATATCTTGCAGGGCATCGCGCTCTCTCAGAAAGTCTGTGCTACAGTGGATTTACCACATAACCGCGATCAATACTGTTTAGCGGGGAAGTGCATTTCTGCTAACTAGGCCTTCAACAACAGCAATAACAACAATAAATCAGCTTATATACTTTTGTTCCTAGAACGATCTGGGAACGGATCATTAGCCTATAGTTAGCCGAACATTCCATTAGCGTTACATGAACGTTCCTCCATATGCTTTATACAACTTTTTCTTAATGTTCTCAGTTATGCAGTACATAAACACACGGGAATCTTAGAGAAACGTTGTACTAAGGTTCTTCAATACCGTTATTTTTGTTAAATTCCTTAAATGCTCTGAGAGGGTTCCACATCACACAAACCATTGCCGCAACATTTCAGTTACGTTGTGGGAAATACTACGAATACGCAAACGGGAACCTTGGACGACCGTTCCTAGGATGATTTATATTAGCTGGGAGTAATAAACACATATTAAGCAGAAATTCTTGTTTAGGACCAGTCATGGCAAGATGTAGCTACAGGTACAAATGAAATATATCAAAGTGTATAATACCAAATGACAACCCAACTCAGGGCTGTAATTCTATAATTTTTAACACAATCCCATACTGTGGTGTGTCCAACATTGGATTTAACCACTGGGTGTTGACTTCCTCTGGCAACTGTAAGCTGTGTACTTCAGCTGTTATTTCAGTTCAGGCTGTAATTAAGCGCAGGTACAGGTCAGGTAAACCCAGTGTTTAGTGAAGAGCACTGTTTTCCACAGGGATGGAAGCTACAGTGATATTTCTCTCTCTCTCTTGTGTCCTCATCACCATAGCTAAATATCACAGGACTGGGAGACTGCTATGAGTGACACTCTGGAGTTCAGTGAGATCTACCAGGAGGTGAAAGGGTCATGGGTGAGCTCCACACCTTTAGTTTTTACTATGATTGTTTGTCCCTGTCTCACCATCTGCTAATTACCTGCTATGAATGCATGCCTTTTGTTTGAGTTACTGTAGGTCAGTACAATCTAAGTTCATAATTTATAGTGTTAACTGTATCTACACTGTACTGTATGAACATGCTTTCTCTGTTCAGTGTTAATGTACTGTAGTGTCCAGTCAATAGCTGTATACAATGTGCACTGTAAAGGCTGTATCAACCCTCTCCCTGCAGAATGACGGTCGTCTACGCTTCAGCAAGCAGGCTGTGGTTTATAAAAGCAACAAAACAGGAAAGGTGGACAGCATCTCGGTGCTGGAGCTGACCCAGGTCCAGTGGAGACGGGTGTGTCTGGGCCATGGGCTAAAGCTGACCACCAGCAGTGGGCAGGTCTACAAGTACGATGGATTCCGGGACTCAGTGAGTGAATGCTGCCTTAGCGTCAACGGCATTCAATTCTGCTGCTAAAGCTGCTATATATAATGGAATATATAATGGAAGATAACAGAACATCTTACTGTTTAGTACATCCCATTGAAAGAGAAAAATAGATAATGAAAGAAAATCAGGTGATCCATAAGTAGGATCATTGGCATAGAAAGTGGTATTTTAAAGACGTAAGGCTTTGGAGGTGTGAATAATGTGCCACTTTTTTTCTCTCCAGGACTTTGAAAAGATCTCAGAGTTCTTCAAGGCTAATTACAAGGTGGAACTGACTGAGAAGGATATGTGTGTGAAGGGCTGGAATTGGGGAACTGCCAAATTTTCTGGTACACGCGCATGTGCACACACACATTCCCGTGCAGTCTCACACATGCACATACATGCATGCATGCATGCACATACTTATGCACACGTGCACACACATTGACTCTCACACGCATGGTCACACTCATAGTCCTGCACTAAAACTCTGAGGTCTTGTTAGCCAATCACATTCCTCAAACAGAGGTTTATAGAATGATCACATACTTTGATTCTATTGCTTTATCTCATTTGCTGTGCCCTCTTCAGCAAATTTACTCTGTAAAGAACGGTGAATATGTGCAGAATCTATGCAGCATGACATGTCTTATGCTTCCTAAATGCATGAAGAGAACTACAGGCCTTCTGCAGTGCACTGTGGGTAGTGTGGTCAGTCAGTGTTCCATGCTGTCCCCAGGGCCGCTGCTGTCCTTCGATGTGAGCGACAGCCCGGCATTTGAGATCCCTCTCTCCAGCGTGTCCCAGTGCACCACTGGGAAGAATGAGGTGACACTGGAGTTTCACCAGAACGACGACGCCGAGGTGTCACTCATGGAGGTGCGCTTCTACGTGCCCCCCAGCACCGGAGACGAGGGAACGGACCCAGTGGAGGTACCTGCCCATCTGCCGGTCTCTCTCTGTGCTTGTCTCTCTCCCGCTGTTCATTTCAATGTGTGTCCTTCTCGCTTTCTGTTCTTTCCTGGGGGTCTTTCTATCTGTTCCTCTGTACATCTGTCTCTTTGTCTATCTGTGCATGTCTATCTTTTTTTGTACTAGTGTAGTGAGCAGAGTTTGAGAATATTTGGGTGTTGTCTCCAGCAGGGGTAAGCATTCTCCACAAAGTGTGGCCATGCATTTGTGTTTATGCAATGACTGTTGTATCTCAGGCTATAATCTAAATGAATATTTATTAATTTGAGGATGAACAGCTTACATGTTATGCGATTGATGTCACATATCTCTCCTCTCAGCTATCTGTCCCTTCTTCTGTTCTGTGATCCAGGAGTATTGGATATTGTGTATTCTTTCATTTTGTGCCATATATAATGTATTCTTTTAGCATGTGTGTATTACAGGCTTCACACAGTGAACTCAGTATGTGTGGTATATTATGAGATGCAGCGTTCAGTCTCTCCCCCCAGGCGTTTGCGCAGAATGTGCTGTCGAAGGCAGATGTGATCCAGGCCACAGGAGATGCCGTGTGCATCTTCAGAGAGCTGCAGTGCCTCACTCCCAGGGGCAGGTACTGTAACATCAGCTAGAAAAAACACCCATACACCCCCCAATTCCACTATTTACTTTAATCCATTCATTTAACCCAAATTCCTTTTACTTTACTTTCTTTACCCACCATTCTGCTCTTTATTCTCCATCACCTCTGGGCTCCCAGTCTGTCCAGGGTGCTAAGCACATATACCACATTTACTTCACTCCAACAGGGGGCAGCATGTCTTCACGGTTAACCTCTGCTTGCTGCAATAGGATTGTGGGTTAGATTCTCAGGCACAGAAGCACCTCAGTAAATATCCAGCTGTGTAAATGAGTAGCAAATAAGCCTCAGCTGTGTTAGAGACCCTGGCTATGAGTATGTGCTAACCAAAGGAAGAAATACACAGAATCCTAGCCCAGTGCCCACCTTCTCCTGACCTCACCCCTGAGATGTGCACAGTATTACAGTCCCCTTCCACGCTGGGTGTGACATCAGTTGGGCCTGGTCTGATTCATGTCCCCCTGCTGCAGGTATGACATCCGCATCTATCCCACGTTCCTGCACCTGCACGGTAAGACCTTTGACTACAAGATCCCCTACACCACCGTGCTGCGCCTCTTCCTGCTGCCACACAAGGACCAGCGGCAGATGTTCTTTGTGGTGAGTGTGTGTGTGTGTGTGCGCGCGCGCACGGGCACATGCTAGAAGAGTATTGCTTTCAGAGCAGTCAGTTATAGTGATAATGTTGTCAGATGATTAAGAGGTGTTTATGCACTATTAAATAGTTTGGCTGGTCAGAGATTTGCTCTTTTTCCCCTCAGATCAGCCTGGATCCCCCCATTAAACAGGGTCAGACACGCTACCACTTCCTCATCCTTCTCTTCTCAAAGGAGGAGGACATCACCCTGACCCTCAACATGAGCGAGTGAGTGTGAGACGAGTGCCTCTCTTCACTTTCATACACAGTGATGTGTGCTGATACAGTCAACACTGTGCTCTGAAGAGTCACTTGTCATCTGACTGTATCAGGCCTCATTTGTCTCTCTTCTTGTTTCTGTTTTTCTCTCTGCAGGGAGGAGGTGGAGAAGCGCTTTGAGGGGAAACTGAGTAAGAACATGTCTGGCTCTCTGTATGAGATGGTCAGCAGAGTGATGAAGGCCCTGGTCAACAGGAAGATCACTGTCCCCGGAAACTTCCAGGGGTAACACTCACTCCACTAACACTCAACATCTAACATTGACTCGACTAATGGCTTACAGCTGACACTGACTCTAGTCTCTCTCTGTCTCCCTCTCTTCCAGGCATTCTGGTTCTCAGTGTATCACCTGTTCCTATAAGGCCAGCTCTGGCCTGCTGTATCCCTTAGAGAGGGGCTTCATCTATGTGCATAAACCCCCAGTTCACCTGCGCTTCGAGGAGATCTCCTGCGTCAACTTCGCCCGTGGCACCACCACCACCCGCTCCTTCGACTTCGAGATCGAGACCAAGCAGGGCTCACAGTACACCTTCAGCAGCATCGAGAGGTGAGACTTCCACTTACACGCTCTCACCTGTGTGTACCTGTCCATTTCATCAATCACCTCTCACTCTCTCTCATCTGTGTGTACCTGTCCATTCCATCAATCACCTCTCACTCCCTCTCACCTGTGTGTACCTGTCCATTTCATCAATCACCTCTCACTCCCTCTCACCTGTGTATATCTGTCCGTTTCATCAATCACCTCTCACTCCCTCTCACCTGTGTGTACCTGTCCATTCCATCAATCACCTCTCACTCCCTCTCACCTGTGTGTACCTGTCCATTCCATCAATCACCTCACTCCCTCTCACCTGTGTGTACCTGTCCATTTCATCAATCACCTCTCACTCCCTCTCACCTGTGTATATCTGTCCGTTTCATCAATCACCTCTCACTCCCTCTCACCTGTGTGTACCTGTCCATTTCATCAATCACCTCATCCTCATTTTCACCTGTGTGCACCTGGTTCTTTCAAAACTCACCTGACACTATCCTGCCTCTCAGCCATCACATTAGTAATATGTGTAGAGGACCCTTAACTGGAGTGTCTGAGATGAAGTGAAGCCTGGGACTAAAACCCATGATTCACAGATGCAGAGGCTAAGGCCATGTTACACAGCACTGCTGCCCAACCCTGAGGCGTCTGCATCAATGAGCAGGGCAATTCTCCAAGATCCAGTTTGTGCTGTTGTGTAAGTGTCTCCTTTCCTCTTTCTCAGGGAAGAATATGGGAAGTTGTTTGATTTTGTCACTGCCAAGAAGCTGAGCATTAAGAACAGAGGGTTCAAAGAGGTAAGTCATACAGGGGCTTTGTCTCTGGCTCTGTTTTCTCCTCAGTTGGTCTTGCTGACAGTATCTTGTAAAAATGATAAAACTCATAATGCTCTCTTTTTATGTTTTGCTCCTGTCCATTTTGTGTTCCTGTAGAAAAAGGTTGGTACTGGGGTAACGTGTGGTGTGGGGGTGTTCAAACAGAATAACAGCTATCTTACTGCCTGCATGGTGTGTGTTTCTCTGTTTCACTGAAGAGGGGCTGGTCTTGTGTCAAAGATTAAAACAATCTATCATGTCATGGTCATCCCAATATTCCTGAAGGGGCGCACAGAAGGATTTTGATTCTTGAGCTAAAGTTAGTGCTTGAGATGAATATTTAGATATTTCACTGAGGTGAAAAGAAGGGAGAATGTGGGCTAGACCATGGACTAAGGACCATGCTGTTTTAGAGAGGACAGTACTGTAGTGAAGGTGACTATCACAATGTCAGAGGGGACCATAGTATAATGGATGTCGTAGTAGAGGTGATCGGTGACTGTGCTGTAATGGATATGACCTTCCTGTAGTGGAGGATGACAGTGTTGCAATAGTCACCTCCTATACTGGAGGTGCCTACCCTATGCTGGACATGACTGTGCAGTAATGGCCGTGGCCTTACTGTAGTTGAGGTGACCGTGTCGTAATACAGGTGACTATACAGCAGTGGATGTGACATTGTGGTGATTATAATGTAACAGTGGTGACTATGCTGAAGTGCATGAGATTATATTGTCCCGGAGGTGACTATCCATGTTGGTGTGTGATTTGTAGGGAACACGGGTGTGTGTGTTGCATGGGCAGCAGTGTGTCTTGATTAACCAGCACTGGTTGTTTTTTGATTACAGCAGATAAATCTGGGGCTTTGCTGGGGCTTGGAAGGGGTGGACTGCATTGAGTGATGTGCTTTGACAATTACAATCCTGATCACAATGGCGGATAGTTATTCTTGGTGTGTGTTTGTGTGTATTTGCACTAACTGAATACTGGAGTTGGACAGTCCTGTCTGAAGGGGGACTTACCCCGGAGCTGCCATGTCTCTCTAAGGACTGCCCTGCCCCCCACCGGTCCTCACTTCTGGGGAGAGCAGTACCCCGGGGCATGAGCAGAGGTGCACCCCCTGCCGGGAGGTCTGTTCACTGCAGGGCTGCTGCTCAGCCTTTACTCGCCCTGCTGTCTGCCGTGCTGCTGTCACTGACAGCCTGTGTGTTTTCACCCACCTTCCTCACAGGGCATGAAGGGTAATGACAGCATGTACAGCGACTCTGACGAGGACCAGCACGACGCGTACCTGGAGCGCATGAAGGAGGAGGGCAAGATCCGTGAGGAGGCCAACGACAGCGACGATTCAGAAGGGGAGAGCGGTGAGCGGCTTTAAAGCAGCCAATCAGATGGCCAGGACAAATGAGGTGGACGGGGTCCTACAGTTCTGTGGAATATTAAATAGAAGTTGGAATGCTTTTGATAGGATTGAAATTTTGAAAATGAATTGTGACAGATGTTTTCATGTTTTTCTCCTAGATGAATCGTTCAATCCTGGAGAGGAGGATGATGACATTGCAGAGGAGTCAGTGCCACCAGCCAAGATTTATCTATATATTGTGATTCTTTTAGTTAGCTTTATGGGCATAACAAATATGTATTTGTATTGCCCAAGTAAATAAATATAACTACAGTCAGTAATTTACACAGGTAAAATATAATTAAATATGATATTCAAGTAAAAATCTTTCCTTTTTCTTCCATATCTACTGGCTCTCCCCCTGTCCCCTTCCCTGCTCTCTCTCTCATTCAGCCCACACCTCTTCCCACCCCTCTTCCTCTCTTAATTTTGAATTGAACATTTTCAGGATGACAGAATATTTGGCCTCTGCCCCCCCCCCCAGGTATGACAGCAAGGCCTCTGCAAGTGACAGCAGTGGGGAGGAGAAGGACAGTGAGGATGACAGGAAGAAGCGGCCGGCCAAAAAAGCCAAAGTGATAAAAGAGAAGAAAGAAAAGAAGACACGCAAGAAAGAGGTGAGAGGAGGGGAAGGGTGGAGAGGGAGGTGAGAGATTTGGAAAAGAAACAAAAAATACTATATTACAAATACTTTGCCCCACTAGGGTATAGGGTCTGTCTGTCTAATTATATGCCAGCTTGCTTGCCTATCTGTTTGTCTGCTTCAGCAAAGGTAAGGGACACAGAAGTGGGTTTAATTGAGCAGCTGAAAGACATACAGAGCTGGTGTGGACATGCTGTCTGTCTGTCTGCATTCCTGCGCCTGTCCATCTGTTCCACAGAAGAAGGTAAGAGACGCTGGCGCCCCCAAGAGGCCGATGAGCGCCTACATGCTGTGGCTGAACTCTAGTCGGGAGCGGATCAAAGCTGAGCACCCCGGCATCTCGGTCACCGAGATCTCCAAGAAGGCAGGAGAGATGTGGAAGCAGCTGGGCAAGGACAAGAAAGAGGTGAGGCTGCTCCTCTATGGGGGGTTTTTCATCTGCGTCTCCCTGCTGTTTCTGTCTGTTCTTCCTTCATTGGGAAGACTGTATCACCCCCTCTGCCTCCTCCCCACTTTCTCTCAGGAATGGGAACGAAAGGCGGAGGAGGTGAAGAGAGACTATGAGAAAGCCATGGAAGAGTACAGAGAGAGAGGGGGCAGCACCTCCACTACACCCAAAAAGTACGACCCAGCGGATGAAAAGCACTCTCTGTGTACATGCTCCTTACTAGAGCACTTTCAGTGTATATACTCCACACTAGAGCACTCTCAGTGTATATACAGTGTATATACTCCACCCTAGAGCAATTTCAGTGTATATACTCATAATTAGAACCCTGCTGATAATTACAATAAGAATCTGCTCATTAGAGCCCTCTCAATATATGTATTAATCATTATAACACATGCTAATATCAGTAATCCATGCACATTATATTATTATATCCTAACACTGTCTTAACATAACTCCAGTAACATTATTTCTCCTTCTTATCTTACATGTCTCACCCTGTCCCTTCTCACTTACTCTCTAATTGTTTTCTCCCTCTTTCTTTCTCTCTCTCACTCAGGGAGAGAAAAAAGAAGGGAGGGAAGAATGAAGACAAGAAGAAGAGGAAAGCGGCAGGGGGTCGTGGAGGAGAGAGAGAAAAGGAGAAGGAGAGGGGAGGAGGAAATGACAGTTTCAAGAGCCGGGAGTTTATCTCTAGCGAGGAAAGCTCATCTGAAACAGACAGGAGCAAAAGCCGCAAACGCAAGGTACCATCCTAAATCACAGATATAGTCCACAGCAATCACAGGATACCATCCTAAATTACAGATAAACTACACATCAATCACAGGGTACCATCCAACCACACAGATAAACTACACATCAATCACAGGGTACCATCCAACCACACAGATAAACTAAACTGCAGCGAACGCAAAGCAATGATCCCCACTTCCGTCAGCTGTCCCCCTTTTTCCTTCTCTCTGTGCTTGAAGGCAGTTAATTCCCTGCTTTATTGGCATGACTATATATTGTATAGAATCACCAAAGCCACTAAGATGTCAAAATAAAAATACTGCACAGTAACAACAATAATAATAGCCAGTTGTTAACATGAATGGTAATTGTAATAACAACCATCACATTTAGAAGGATAATAAAGCACTCTTTCCCTCCCTTGCTGCAAGGACTCAGATGAAGAAGAGGAGGTGGTCAGCACCCCACCCAGCTCTGAGGAGTCAGGATCTGACTGAGGAGGAGGGGTCTGTCTGAAGGGGGAGCCTCACTAAGCTTTAGTCACTATCCGCTGACTCAGACCAGATCAGGGTACACTGTGTCTGGTTAACATCTCGTATAAATACTACTCCCATCAAGCAAGAGACAAAGAGGCCCTGCTGTGCTATGAACAGTAACAATCCAATGCCACATATAGAGGAAGTGGCGGGGTCATCAGTGTTTCTGACAGCAAAACCTGTTGTCACATTTTTTTTCCATTTCCCAAAAAATAACAACTTTCCATATCTGTGAATAACTGTTTTCAGTCTAGCTGTTGTACAGATTACACCTCCCAGAACAACTGCTTAGTTGCTTAATGACCGTTTGGCCCATGATACTGTGGAAGCTGTAATGCTTATAACTCAGCATGTAATGCTTATAATTTCCGCATCATGCTTAATGTTTCTTTTTGCTTCTGAGGATGTGCAGTAGGCAACAGCATCTGTGCTGGTGACATAGTGTGAATTTATTCTTGAAAAATAAAATCACCTTTTAAAAGAAGTTGTTGTGCTGTTACCTCTCAATCAGTATGTTGACTTTACTTTCTCCCTCTCTTCGTCTCTCTCTTGAATTCAGCTGGTCCATTGCTGTTGCTTCACATTATTTTTTTTTGCTCAGCTCTAGGGTGGCAAGGTATTCAGGTGATCTTTCTCAAGCACACTGTCCCTCTAAAAAACACTATCTCCTCACACCACATGTGGGCCCACATGATGCAGTGGATGGTGTAAACGTAAAATCATGAAGTTCTTTCTATGTCCTCCAATCACCCTTAGTTCGGCCACCTGCTCCTTTTTGGGGGTGCAAGCCCAGCTCCGTAACATGACGCTGCACTGCCACCCATTAGACACAGTTCCCTTTCTAATCAGAGCATATACACCAGCACCTCTCTTTGCAAGCCTGCAGTGTAACAGGCACCTTTGGCAGGCAGCGTGTGCTCATATCCTGAGTAGCAGCTCTTGTTCAGGATTGTCAGGGGTAAAACATCAGACTGAGCTTATTTTTGCAGCATGGCCACAGAGGACGTTTCCCGTGAGTCTGCACTGCAGAGCGGAGAGAGTAAGGGTGGTTAGACTGCGTTTACCTGTGCAGTCACACTCATGGACACTATGAAGCTGGGGTAGCTGGTGTTCAGTGTGTTACTGCGGTCATTTCTGCTCTTTTCTCTCTCTCTCCTCCTTTCCCTAGCTCTCATTGTCTCTTTCTCCCCTCCCCCCTCTGTCTCAACATTACTGGAAGTGGAGTGTTGATGGCCAGAAGTTATGCCCTCCCTCTTCCTGTCTTCAGTCCTCTTCCGTTTGCTGTGTTTACCCTGTCATCCTCTCCCTTGTGCCTATGAGCTGCACACCCCCCCCCATTTGTAATGTCAACGCATTCTTTTTGTGTCTCGCTTGGTGGTCAGTCTGTAATCAAACTATCTCGCTCAGTGCAGAGGGTCTGTCTCAGTGCAGAGGGTCGAGCTGTGTCTCAGTGCAGAGGGTCTGCCATATCGAGCTGTGTCTCAGTGCAGAGGGTCTGCCATGAGCTGTGTCTCAGTGTAGCTCCGCCTCAGGGCAGAGGGTCTGCATATTGAGCTGTCTCAGTGCAGAGGGTCTGCCATATCGAGCTGTGTCTCAGTGTAGAGGGTCTGCCATATCGAGCTGTGTCTCAGTGCAGAGGGTCTGCCATATCGAGCTCCGCCTCAGGGTAGAGGGTCTGCATATTGAGCTGCCTCAGTGCAGAGGGTCTGCCATATCGAGCTCCGCCTCAGTGTAGAGGGTCTGCCATATTGAGCTGTCTCAGTGTAGAGGGTCTGCATATTGAGCTGTCTCAGTGTAGAGGGTCTGCCATATTGAGCTGTCTCAGTGTAGAGGGTCTGCATATTGAGCTGTCTCAGTGTAGAGGGTCTGCCATATTAAGATGTCTGTGGAACATAAACTAATTTCACTTAAAATTAGTGATTCTTTTCATGCAGTTTCAATGAGCGGGCCGGTTGTTGAGGATACTGCAAGTAGGTGTCCGATCTGAATGGTACCATGATGCAAATTTGTTTCAACCGGTTGGAAATCCATCAAGTTTCCACTTACATAGCAGGGAGCCTTTAATAGCTTTGGCAGCACTGTCATCATTATCAGCTGTCAGTTCAGCCAAATGTGGTTGTTCAGTAAAAATGGGTTTTTATATTTTTAGATTAAAATTGTTTTGTTTATTTTCATTAGTCAGTCATTAGTCATTATTTTCATTGGTCAGTTCATTAACCATTTCAATGAACTGAAAGGGAAAATACAAAATCCACATTATCTTCTCATTTCCTGTATTTCTGTTTATTTCCTCTTCCTCCAGGTAATCTGACAAAAGGGGCAGTGAACAGAACCTCTGTAGTCATTCTGGTTCTGCAGTCATCTATGCTTCAACAGGATCCTAGTTCTACTTCTCCAGTCCTCTGTTTCAACAGAAATCCCTGTCGTTTTGCTTCTGTGCTCTTAAAGGCTTAAATAGGATCCTGACAGCAAAGCAAACACTGCCTCATCACTCTGACAAACAGACTGAGGGGATCCCTCAAATGTCACTTCACTGAACAGCCTGGGCCCGAGGGGGGGAGGAGTTTGGGGGTAGAGATGAAGGAGGAAGATGGGGGGGGGAGTGTGGTCTTAACCTCCACTATTTGATCCCCCTCTACCCCCTCTACCCCCACATACCCTGTCTTCGTCTAAACTGGGTTGTTTACTGGCATGGCGGAAATTCATTGGAAGGCTGTGCATAACTTACTAATTCAGCTATCCCAAAATGAAATTTCATTTGTTCAGAGACTTAATTTCTGAACAGATATTAATGCACAATTTCTAAAATGGAAGATGTCAAAAAGCAGGTGCTTCCTTAAGAAAACCAGGTTTTTTTTAACACTCATAAGATGTTTTTATCTCCCTGACTCACCCTCACTGTATCGGAGTCAGTAACACAACACTAATGACACTCACATTTAACACATTATCTCTCACTTCCACAGCACTCTCTTCAGGCTTTCAATTAGGTATTCCTGTCTCACTCAAGTCTCCAACATCATCTCTCTCTACCTCTTCCCCTTTCATCAAGTTCTTTATTCTGTCTTCCCTTCTTTCCTCAGACTCTCACACATCCTCGTTCCTTCCTTCCCTCACATCCTCTTGAGAAGTTAAAATGCTGTGGGTGTTGATGCACTTCCTGTGGAATCTCACCTTTTTCTGAATGACAGCTTTTCTTCTTTGCTTCGTGTGCCTTAAAATTTCTGCGTTGTTTTCTACCCTTCCATTGTGTATTCTCTAATTAGTCCACAATAAATATTCCATCTAACTGGGAATTTGGTGTCTCAGACCAGTGTTCCAAATAGCAGATTTATTGTATAATCTGGTTAACTCCTGTTAGAATCTGTGAATCATTGGCAATCTGAAGCTGGTTTGCTTTATTGTGTGTTAATGGGGTGAGGGTGAGGATTAGATGTTTAACTGAGAGGAAACCTTAATGGATTGAGCCCTTGGGTTCAGAGAGCCTTCTATTTAGTGAGTCTTTTGGACTCATTTCTAATTCTGTAATAATGAATACTGTTTTATGGATTTTGACGCGAATTGGATATATACTTAATTCATCCCTTCATGTTCTGCTAGGGGTATTCCTATGTAGATGCAATATTTTTTACAGAATTATGCACAAGATTTCAGTTGGACATTTTTTCACATTTAATGGCATCTTACTAATGGAGTGCATCCCATTAGCTGATCATAAAGGAAAATACATTGGATTACAGAACCACACATTATTCTACCAAGGATATTTATTCTGTATAATCTTTGAATCCTTTGATAGCATGCAAAGCTATACTGTATTTTTCTTTTAATGCATTGACTGCAAGGCTACTTTGGTGCCTGATTTTCAATCAGAAGTAATCATATCTCATAATTGTATTATATCAGTGCATTTTCTAGAGTGGTGCTGCCTAGATATAAGTAATATCTGATTTCTTGAGATATCAGTGAGATCATAATCGTTTTCTTTTCTAAATGTAAATTTACAGGCAGGACCCAGTTTTCACAGTAGTGATCCAGACGATCGTGGTTCTGCTGTAACCCCTGTGGTTAACAGCAGCACCAGCTCATCTACACAGAACAGGGATTTTAACCTCCATGGAATTTAGAGTGAGTCAAGGAGCCACATCTTAGTTCCTTTCTGTTCGCAGACCACTCTCTAGATAATCAAATTCTTGGTGCAAAAGATTTTTATTTATCTTCTATTTAGCAGTTCATCTCCATTTCCTCTCCCTCTCTTTCACATTCACTCAGTCTCCTGTTTCACTCAAATCTAATTGCAAAGGTTTGAGAAATCCTCAAGCGGTTTAAATCATCACCAGCGTCCTTCTCCCTGAGTGGTTGGATTAAGCTGTGACCAGCACAGAAATTCAGCTACTTCTCATCATTTTCTTTGCTGTCTTTCTCATTTCTGTATTTGATTTCTTTCTTTTCTCTTACCTTTGCACTCATCCATTTGCATGAGTATAATATGTCAGAGTCCACAGATAAATCTGCTACTCTTTGTTGCAGGGGAGTGCACATCCGCTTGGTCTGTATGGGCCAACAGCACACAATTAGCAGGGATATAAACCTCAACTTTTGACCACTGAAATTTTGAACTGCAACATAATTTCAAAGGTTTTTTTTTTTTTAAATCACTTCATTGCGAAAAAACGGTTATTTCTGTTCTAATAGAGTTGAGTGGTATAGTTAGCTTGAAATGGAAACTCCTGTTGCAACTGGCCTGATGTCTCCTGCATCACTGTGTAATGGTTTTTTTGTATGTCTGTGAGTGAGTATACAGACTACACATAGGAATGTGAATGTACTAACATTTGTCATTGTGCATATTAGTGTTGTGTTTGTCTATCATGACTGTGATATCATGACGTGACTGTGTAAATATGTTTGTGAGAGTTTGTGACATTTTGTGAACACTGGAACCAGAGGGTCAGGGCTCGAGTCACAGGCGATACTCTGATAACCCTGAGCTGGGTAAACATTCAGCCTGAATAGAAAACAGATCATGTAACAGCATAAACAAGTGAATAATCAAGGTGGAAGTGTGTGACAGTTAATATGTTGATCACTGCTAATGACTGCTAAATGTTCTTTCAGTGCCCACAGCTCTCCACCCTGCTTAGCCTCATGTTACATGCCACACATCCAAACAGCCAAGGTATTGAGTAAAGCACACTCTAAACAAATAGAGTGCTTCTAATTACCACTGACACAAGAGAGGAAAGAACTTTTTGTGAAGCAGCCTGTTTTAACATTTTTACACATGAATGATAAATATACACACACATAAGAGGTAGGCAAAATAATGGAAAGACCAAATGAAAAAGAACTTTTAAGTAACTAAACTGAAATTAAAAATGAGTCTTCACGTTTCATATAAATGCCAATACTAATTACCAGTATGTTTCTGGTAGAAAAGAAAACCAGCCCTATAATAAGTAAACTTCTAATGCTACATGAGATATCTAAAACATTTTGACAGAGGTCAAACAGTTGGTGCCAAAATTGCAGGTGTGTTAGTCACAGAAATGGCAAAATTATTTAATATGCCACAAAAAAAAAAAAAAAAAAAAATTACAGCATCTGCCAAACAAGGAAAAACTGCATCAAGAAGGAACAGTGGTCACAAGGTCACTGGAAATGGTACATAGACACAGGACAGCTGATAAAAACCACAATGGCCACAAAAATGACCACTGTGACCCAGTCCCAACCAAAACTGTATGTAGTGAGCTTTACAAAGCTATTATTTATGGTTATTTATGGTAGGGCTCCTGTCTGGAAACCACTTGTAACCAAGGTCAGCGTGCAACACATAATC
The DNA here is from genome assembly GCA_019176425.1 of Megalops atlanticus. Lineage (NCBI taxonomy): Eukaryota > Metazoa > Chordata > Actinopteri > Elopiformes > Megalopidae > Megalops > Megalops atlanticus. The sequence continues at coordinate 1,575,863 of CM032894.1, forward strand.
TGCTGTGATAAGCACAAGACCTACACTTCCTGAAGAAGTAATATGGTGTGATAAGTCACAACATGTCACAATTGATAAGTTACTTTTTCCTATGTCCGGATGGGTTTATGTTTGGAGTAAACCAAAGGGCGCCTTCAACCCACGCTGCCTGTTCCCAGCTGTTGAACACAGTGGTGGATCTGTTATGGTTTGGGCAGCAGTCTTGTGTCACTGGGAATAATTATTACTCTGGTTGGTAGAATTACAGCCAGGGAATATAAAGCAATTTTAGGCGACCAGGTGCAAACATTGTTTCCTGAAGATGTTCTCATATTCCAAGACAAATTCGTCCCCATACGCACTGCTAAATAGAGTGAAAAGTTAACACCAGGATTCATTAACACCAGGATGAAGTAAAACACTTTGAAACGGCCTCTCCAATTGTCACATCCAATCATCACTGAACCTTTAAGGAAAGTTCTGTAATGTACTGTGCAAAATAGATTTCCACTTCTTTAATCTATCAAGGAACTAGAAGCATGGTCTAATCTCCCACTACAACCAGCTCAAAGCTTGTATAACAGCATACTGTGAATACAGGTATCTGAGTGCACCTGGAAAAGAGGATGGTGACGTCAACAGCACAGAGCGAGCACAGAATGCTCAAGACTGTATCTCATCGGAATTTAAACTTTCTGGATCAGTAGATGGATAAGAACATTAATGAGTATCAGAGGGAGGGGGGAAGGATGAATCAGTAGTAGAGTGAGTGAGTGAGTGAGTGAGAGAGTGAGTGCGTGATGAATTAATGAAGGATTGAGAGAGACTGAGTGACAGTGACTGAAGTGGTGAGTGATAGCTGAGTGGGTAAATGAGTGGATCACAGAATGACTGAAGCGATGAGTGATGTTTCAGAACACTGAGGAGGGCTGAGCCTCTGTGGGGCTTGATTATTTAAGAGGATCATTGTGTTGGTCACTTAGAAGCAGGTGCAGGTGTATCACTTCTCACAGGTTTTTACTGGGCAGCAATGGGTGAACCACCCTCCTCTCTCAGATGGTAATGAGATGTGTCCGAGAATGGGGGGGGATGGAGGGAGGAAGAGAAAGCTCAGGGGAAAAGCGAGGGAATGTGGGGAATACTGTGGGGAGGAGAGAGAGGAAGAGAGGGAGGAACAGAGGCAGGGAGAAATAGAAAGTGTTTTTCATTTGGTTTTTGACATAAAGAGGCAACAAGAGGAAGTTAGAGATTGGACTCATGTTTGTTTTTAATTAAACTGAAAGAGGCTGATGGACTGACAGGAGCTCAGATTGGCATGATTGTTTTGTTTCTGAGATTTAGAGATCGAGGAGGCTAGCTGGTATTTAGACTGGCACCGATGGAGAGCAGAAAGGATACTACACCCGATAAAACCAGGAGAGCAGAGAGGAGAGGATACTACACCCGATAAAACCAGGAGAGCAGAGGGGAGAGGATACTACACTGTAGATTTCCACTCACAGGCTGAACTGCCACTCCATTCTTGCTTCAAAATGATGGGCTGTATTACGGACTTCTTCACTTATGGGACGACCAAGTCTGTGGTGGTGAAAAGCTGGACCATTGGCATCATCAATCGGGTCGTACAGCTCCTCATCATCATCTACTTCATCGGGTCAGTACTGCCCAACAGAGTGTGTGTGTGAGCGTGTGTGCATGTGAGAGAGAGAGAAATCAACGGGTTCATGCAGCTGCTATATCACCTACTATACTAGAGTAGTATAGTGTTGTGTTAGTACTTTACAATGCAGTGTTGTGTAGTACAGAGAATATTTCTCAGTGTGTTAACTCCTTACCAGCTTGTTCACTGTAGCACTGTGTACAGAACCCGTGCAGCATTGAGTGATTTTCTGCAGATTGTGTTTTGGTCCTCACTGGGCCAAGTTCAGATTGTGTAGTGTCTGGTGGAGGGGTTTGATTGTGTGAGCAGAAACATACTCCTATGGAGCTGAAACCACTAACAGCTGTAGGACATGAATGACTTGATGTTAAGGACAGAGCACATGGGACAGCAGGCCAATCCACTGCAAAAGAAGCACAAAGGAGGAGGAGAGGAAGAGGGAGAAATGGCACTGTCAAAAACCTCTAACTTAATGCTCACTTTGAAAACTTGTTGTGCAAAAATGAGTTTGGGGTTATCATTCACTGACTTCAGTACCTTATCTTCACTCAACAATGAACTAAAACACAAGCTCACTCCTTAAATATCTCCTGTTGCTCCTTTAATCTCTGCCTTCCTCTCTCCCTCTCCTCTTTCCTTTGCCTCCCTCTCTCACCCACCTCTCCTCCATCACTCTCTTCTCCCCCTCCCACTCCCTCCCTCTCCCTCCTCCTGCAGGTGGGTGTTTGTGCATGAGAAGGCGTATCAGGTGAGAGACACAGCCATTGAGTCCTCAGTAATGACCAAGGTGAAGGGCTTTGGTGTCTACAACAACAGGGTCATGGATGTGGCGGATTACGTCACACCTACACAGGTCAGAAACCCTTTTCACTGGAAGATTAACACCATTAAGTGCTGAGACACTAACATGTAGTTAAAGACATAATTGCTACCATAAACAGAATGAAACAGATGTTTAGTGCATATAGATACGTGCAGGCACTGATCTGCATGTAGACTGGCTTGGTATTGCGTAGATTTCAGCATAGACAATGTGTGAACTGCACAGGTCATTAATTACTGTTTGTCTGTCAGGGTGCGTCTGTGTTCTGTATCATCACTAAACTCATAACCACGGAGAACCAGATTCAGGGCGTCTGTCCTGAGGTGAGTCCAGCCACAGACACTGAGCCCAACATCATCACAATCACGCCATTACTGTCAATGCTGCCATTAAGACAACAGCTTGATTATTCTGTTTTTAATGTCTCTGCAAAAACAGCCGTTTCCCATATACTCCCGTTTACATGTAAACATTTGACACTAAGAAAGGGCAGTGAAAACAGGAGGGGCAAGAGGCTTTTGCCCTAGAGTAACCTTTCAGACTGGGTGGCTATGGGTTCAAACCAATTTCATTCTTTTGCCTTTTTTCTTTGAGTGCAGACTTTAGTGTTTTCCACTGAAGGCAGACCTGTCGGGCTGTTCTGATGAATCTCAATCCCTGCCCCCTAACACTTGCTACCTCTAGGATTTGATGTCTATTTTACGTGTAGTATTGTGATGTATTGTACGTGGCTACTGCTGCCTAGTCAGGTTGCACCAGTTAACTTGTGGTAGGGCTTGAGTAGTATTATGCTCACACTCACTGGTCTGGGAGTGTTGTTAGCCTGGTCTGACACTGTTGCTCAATTAACTGGAATGTGTTCTATTGTGCTGGATAAGAGCGGCTGCTATATGCATGTAATGTAATGAATCTCACTCCTTTAAGTTTGCTAAAAAAAACACCACCATTACAGTGCTCATACCCACCTAAACATCTCATAATGGTCATGTTCTTCAAGACATGTAGCATGAAATCTGCCTCTTTTTCACAAAAATTGTCCTGTAGACACAGCTTAATGGCCAGCTGATATCACCATTATCAGTCATGTCAAACATGCCGTTTATTCTTTCATTACTCTAAAATCACATTATTAACATTTATTTTACGAGTTATATTACATTTTTACCATGATTTTCCCCATTCCATGCTCATTTGCCATAGTTTACCCCAGTTTGTCTCTGTGCACAGAGTGAGAAGAAGTACAGCTGTACAAGTGACAATGACTGCAAGAAGAAAAAGGAGAAACCAGGAGGAAATGGTAATGTCACCCTTTCACTCGTATCTCTCTTGCTCATATTAATCTCTCACTCATGTCACCATCTTACTTGTGTATCTTCCTTAATAGGTATGATAATGGTATGGTGTATGGTCTGTTAATATGTATGGTCTCATTTTCAACCTCTGTCTCCCTTATGTGTGTGATGTGGGATGCAGAGGAATGTGTTCTGTTTTATTTCCACCTTCTTCCAGTTTGGATCAACAGTGTCTTTATATTGGCATTCATCACTGCAATCTCTGCTTAGATTCTGGGAAAGCACAGACAAGCATGAGCTCTCTCCTCCAAAACACATAATGCTAAGCATCACTTCTTTTCACAATGCAGTCTTCAAGTCAAGCTAGTACAGATATAAAACAGAGGAAGACACTTTATACAGGCAGACTGTGTGTGCCCAATCAACCCGCAGGGGTCACTAATGTGAGATGAAACAGATAATCCCTGGCCAACCTATCCACCCCTCTCCCTGCCGGAACAAAGCCAGTTTGCTCTGTCACTGTGGTCTCCCAGTCACTGTCAGCTGATGCCACAGCTGGGATTGAATCCAGGCCATAGAGCTCAGCTTCCGCTCAAAGCAAACACACTGACCAATGAGATATTCAGGAGTCTTCTAAACTTTTAAGTGGTTGACTTTTTGCACTTTTTCCCTTCCTCATCAGATGATTGACTGCTTCATCCAGACTGGGGATGGTATTTGCATGCTACCATCAGAAAGGACAGAGAAAACTCTGCTGCTTCTGTTACTCTGGCTTTCTCTCTCCATCTCCACCTCTCAGGTCTGATGACAGGCAGGTGTGTCACCTTCAACAGCTCCTTAAAAACCTGTGAGATCACAGGCTGGTGTCCTGCTGAGATTGACTACATTGAAACGTGAGGTTCTGTCTATCAGTCTATATCTCCAGTCTATACATTCCTGTATTTTACAGCCATTTACTAGGGTGTGCAGTCAATTACCCTAAAGAATGCACACTACAGTGTATTAATCATATTATTCTATTAACCCTGTCTGTATTACTGTTAATGTACTAACCATACTGTGCTCTCTTTCTCAATAGTTTTAACATAATGTAGTGTTCAGTGCACCACAATATTTAAAAACTCTTCTGTGTCAATTTTTTGTTTCAGTGCAGTGTTAATTCTCTCTCTCCCCCTTTCTCTCTCTCTCTCAGAGAGCCCATGATGGAGGTTGAAAATTTCACCATCTTCATCAAGAACAGCATCCGTTTCCCGCTTTTTAACTTCACCAAGTCAGTCTCACAGTCAATGCGCACGGAATTCATATTCCATTATAAGCATGGGATTCATTAGCTTTTATTAGGCTTTGCAAGATTCAGTTAATATCAAATAAACATTGTTTTCATTGGCTTGTTTTCACATAACTCAGCTACCTGACAGAAAAAATACATGTTCAGGTTTAAATTCAAGAACCCGTTTTCATATTTGAAACACACTTAACATTTTTTTTCTATGATGTTCAGGTTCTTGTTTTCATGCAAAGGCAGGTGACTTTATTCCAGACGCTGAGACAGTCATCTTTTAAAAAAGCCTACCATCTTTAACAAAACCCTCTTTAGTTTCTAAACAGTTGTCCTGAACCTTTTTTCAAGTATTATGAAGCAATGGAACCTGCTTATGTGACTTCATGAAATACATGTTAAACAAATGTTAAAGTAAAAGAAAATCTGATGACAGTTAAATAAGAAAATGGATGACAGTTAAAATCTGGTGACATTTAAATAAGAAAAAGGAACCCTAGCAAGCCTGTTATCAGATCATCATCAGCACAATCATAATCCTATAATTTAATAATTTACTCTACTTAATGCTGAGTTGCAGAAATATATCAATTACAATACAAACATAATAGCTTCTAATGATACTTAAGAACTTGAACTTAGAGAATATATGACAATAAACATTAAACTATTAGTTGTATGGATATCAAATACTGCCCCTGTTATTTGTAATAAAATGCATCATTCATTTTTACAGCAAATGCAATTATATAACATGTTGCATTATATTTGCAAACAATTATATATGTTAAAAATAAAGGGATTGCAGGAAGAAAACTGTATAGTACAGAAGCTATGACACTCATTTTTCTTCTGTATATGTTCACAATTTCTTTTTTATAAAATAAGGATGACAATGGGTGACTCCACTTGTCACCCTCTCTCTCAGGGGTAACTTCCTACCCACCATAACTCCGTCTTACATAAAGAAGTGCAACTTCGACCCGGTGAACAACACCTACTGCCCAATCTTCAGGGTAGGGGATGTGATACGATTCGCCCACCAGAACTTCTCCACCCTCGCCAAGAAGGTAAGGATCAGCCTTGTCTCTCATTCTGTCACCCTGAGACCCGGGTCTCACTCACCCTCTTGTCTCTCATTTGCACCCCTCATTCAGTCCTGACAGATGTTTTGAATGACTTCCTCTCTTTCTTTCAGGGAGGAGTGATTGGTATAAAGATCGGGTGGATGTGCGATCTGGATAAGTCAGAGGAGAGCTGTAATCCCTCATACTCCTTCACACGCCTTGACGCCGTCTCTGAGAAAAACAACGTATCTCCAGGATACAACTTCAGGTACGAAACGCTGACTTTCAACAGTGACCATGTTTCCATCTGAGCAAAGCTCCCACATATCCCTGACCACCCTGCAGATGAACACCAATGATTCAGAACATTTTGAACAATGACCATTCAGAACTCTCCCATTAAACACTGGCCAACTGGAACAACTTCCATTGAACAGTAGCCTGTCATGGCACTCCTACTGAACACACTGACCAGTCAGAATATTCCCACTCAACCAAAACACTCTCCTGACTATTCAGAACACTCTCCCCAAACCCTGACCAATCAGAAGACTACAAACATTATTCTCTTTACCTGTCTCTTTTGTGCTACACTAACCATTTTTGTGCTGTCAGGTATGCCAAATACTACAAGATGGAGAACGGGACAGAATACCGCACCCTTCTCAAGGCTTATGCAATCAGGTTCGATGTGCTAGTCAATGGCAACGTAAGTTTCCAAGAACTACATCTCCCATGACCACTTGCAACCTGTTCGCAAATCTTTCTTGCTGTCTTCTGCATGAAATATTTTTGTCCATTAATGAAACATCAGCTAACTGGTCATTTCTTCATGACAACTTCAACATAATTTTGTGTCAACCTTGCTAACATGTTCTAACATGTGTGTTTGTGTATGACTCTGCACTTGTTCCCTTTATTGTGTCTGGTTATCTTCTGGCTGTCTTTGAGAGAGCGTCTGTTTGTATGTTTGACTCTTCTCTTTTGGTTAATGCTGTGTGTCTGTTCTGTATGTTTGTGTATGACTCTTCTCTGTTTGTGTCTGGTTAATGCTTTCTGGCTCTCTTTGAGAGAGCCTCTGTTCTCTGTGTGTAACTGTGCCTCTGGCTCACTCCACCCAGGCTGGGAAGTTCAACATGATTCCAACTCTCATCAACATGGTAGCTGCCTTCACTTCTGTTGGAGTGGTGAGACTCCTTCATAACCACTTTACCAATATAATTAATCCACTATTACTACTGTTTCTGTTAATGCAGTATGTTGTACTCCTACCGTAGCTCTGTCATTCATTAAAGCGTTTTGTTCTTCACTGTCTCATTTGCTGCAGGGTACGGTTCTTTGTGACATTATTCTTCTGAACTTCCTGAAGGGGGCAGAACAATACAAGGCCAAGAAATTTGAAGAGGTGCAGGAATAATCAATGATTTCTAACTGTAACTATAACCTCTGCCTCTCAGCACATAGAAGCCTGAGCTGCCAAAGTACTGTAAAAAAGACACATGTGTATGTCTGTGCATGCGAGTGTCTCACTATGAGGAATGGGGCCAAACTGTAACTGTAACATTTGTCTGATCTCCACTGTGTATTAAATTTTGTATGAATTTTTACTCTGGGACCTGTCAAACATCAGCCTCTATGTTTCTCACTATCTCTCCTCATTCTGTCCCTCCTTCCGTCTGTCCAGGTATCCGAGTCTCAGATCATGGCCAATGTCTCCCATAGCAACGGACGTTATCGAAGCAGCTGTAGTCAGCAGTCAATCAAACTGGAAGAGAAGCTGTCCAATGACTCAGGGGCTTTTTCCATTGGACAGTAATGCTGATGGACAGGACCACACAGCAAATGGGGAAGGGGAAGAGAGGCACTCTTTCATAAATATAAAAATCACATTTGATATATAATCCAAACATTTTTTCACTGTGATTGTGTCTCTGCTGACCTTATTTGCATGGCTGTATATCCTTCCCCTTTTCCATTGTCCCATTGGAGCAGAGCCTGGGCCACACTGGCTGCAGTGCTGTTTGTGGCGTAACCTGATTTCCTGTCCCACTGCCAAAACTCCCCTGCTAAACAGAACTAGCAGGTTGGGGTTCTGTGTTGCGCTGTAAATGCTCATTGCTACCAAACACTGTTGAGTGCTGCAGATTGCCATCAGCTAGCTACAAATGAGCTTGTCTGCTTAAACACCTAAGACCATAGCTAACCTAACCATCTAATGTCTGCAGGCATTGCATTCAATCAAATCATCACCTGTCAGCTTTCGCATACAAATGTTATGTAATTACACCCATATCAGATGGGTATACTTGTAACTGGCTGGTCAGATAGCGAGCATTAAAATGCAGCTTCATCTGAGAGATAGCAAGCAATGAGAGAGTTGCTAGCTAACTAAGTTGATAGGACTTGCTAAGTAGGTCATCATAATAGCTGGCTAAAAAGATAAGCTAGACAGCTTGCTTGCAAGCTAACAGTCTCTCAACTTTGTGTTGAGTACCAAGCTACCTTGCAATGAAGCAGAAGTATACACAAGCATAATTATGAAAAATCAGAGCAAACAGCGTGAGCATAGGAACCTGCATATGTGATTAATTATTCATTCAATGGCCCTGTTTAACATATACTTAGCTCTGGCTTGACTGAAATCATTGGCCAGTACTGCTGCAAAACCTTGCTGTGTATCTCAGAGTTTTGAAGATGACAGGGGGAGTAAAACAAAGGAGAAAGCAGGTGATGTATGGATGTTACCATGATCCCATCTCCAGCCCCTGCTCAATCCAGTCAGCACCAGTGAAAAGGTTGGGCCAATTCTGGCTCCACTCAGCTCAACTCCACTCAGCATGAGGTAGAGCCAGAGGAAAAGGTTAAAAAACTGGCCAACCATGGTGTGTATAGCTCTAATGAGACAATGGAAAAGGAGCATCTCTGTCCACTACACTGATATAATGCTGATATTTGCTTTGCATGTAAGACATAATTGGTCCAGATGTGTCACAAGAGATATCTGACCCAATCAAAGGCCAGTGCGATCCCTTTCTGATGAAACACGCAACTTACCCTTCTCTCCCTGTTTTTATGAATACAGTAGTCACGTATTAATTCCACCTAGTTTGCTACTAATATCAACAGTCAAGGAGATTGGAGATTTTAAACCAGTCTGTGTTACTCAGTTATTTATGTTTCTAAAATTTGACAGATTTTAACAGAAACTTTAAGATTACTCTCATAACAATGTTGATAAAATATCATGGTGACTTTATCTCTTTTCTAAACCATGCAGTCCCAAACACACACACACACACACACACACACACACACACACACACACACACACACACACACAACCCCAGATCCAACACATCCTTGCTAAACTGTTACTCAGGTCATTATGGGGCTGTTATGCAGATATGTAGTTAGCCTGTAATTCCTGATATAGGACATTGCATATGATACAGATCCATCTGTTTCCCTACATATTAATACTATAATACTGCACTGACCATCAATGTCACACAAAATAAATGCATCTCTGACTTCCTGTATTGGTTCTGCCTGTCTGATGTGTACTGCAGGTGCCTGTGTGTGTGTGTGTGTGTGTGTGTGTGTGTGTGTGTGTGTGTGTGTGTGTGTGTGTGTGTGTGTGTGTGTGTCTTTAGACAGTCATGCTATGTCACCACCTACAGCAGTGGTGCTTTAACTCTTTTTGGTGAACTATGTCTATATCCCACATTGTAAGGCTGAATCCATGTGATCTGAACCAAGCTTGACACCAACTGTCTCTCTTTTTTTGTACAAATGTTTACTGATTATATATTACAAAATTAAGTGGGCGTAGTCAGCCTGTCACATAAACTGTCACATGAAATCCACTGCCTGCGCTTGGACTGGCTTACTAACCTTGTGTGATGCTGATCACTGGACTCCTGGTCTTGCTCCACTGCTCAGGGGACTTTGCTCTGCCCTGATCTGTCCTTTTCTACCAAATTATATCTATTTAACATTACTGAAAAAGACACACACCATTGTACTTCATATAATAACAAAATGAATTTGATTTCTTACAAATAACCAGACCATCTGATTGGGTGTTTAAAAACAACACATACTCCAAAATTGTGTGAACAAGACAAAAATCTATTCCAAAATTCTTAATCTTTTCACGCAGTTGGCTTACTGGCCACAGAAATAACCATACCTGACAGATATTGATTAGCCTACTAACTAACATCCCAGCAAACATGCCTCTTTGGGGCCCGTGTGTTAACTACTGCAACAGAAACTGTTTGCTCATTTGAATCCCACACAGGGGCTTCAAAGGGCAAAACAGCAGGCTACCATGTCCCTCCTGAGGGGGGCACCATGTGGCCTCAGCAAACATCCACCTAGTTTGCCCAGAAAACCCTCAGGGGCCCAAAGAAAAACTCGGTGGGCCCCGCTTAAATGGCAAATACTCTTGTGGGAAAGGGAGAAATAGCCCTGCCCATGTGTCAAACGCCCACCTCAACAGTGGGCCGTTATGTTATGTTTGCTGGGATTAGGGGGGGTTAACTGATTAGCAGGTAGTTAGCTAACACAACATCTGTGAATTCTTAATCTGAATCTGGTTAGCAAGGTTAGCCTAGCAACAGCAGGCTATCGTGTCCCTCCTGAAGAATGCACCCAACGAAAACTCAGCAAACATCCACCTACTTAGTTAGACAAGCAGCGGCCTTTAGAAATCGGTATTTATCTTAAATGGCAAATACTCTTAAACAAGGTACTGTAGTCACTGCAAGTGTGAAGAGGGGATGTGCATTTGAGAGAAATCTACAAGTGAATATTAATCTGACCTGGTTAGCAAAGTTATACAGTCTCAGGTGGATGGAATATTATTTCAGAGCTTGAAACTGCAGTTAGCCAACAGTTTTGACGCACTTACACTGTAATGAAATGGACCGTGTTCAACGATTTGTTATAATAAAATCTAAAGCTCAGTGTTTCTCAACCCTAATACAGTCTCACCCTGGATGGAATATTATTTCATCTATCCTTGCTCTACCTACCTTTGACTGAACTTATCAGTGGCTGTTTTGAAATGGAGCTGAGCACACCTGATTTATAATGTCAGAAGGATAGCTGGTTGGCGTTCTCTTCTCAGTAGTTTACCGTTGTGTCTAAGCCTGGCAATATTGCACATTCGGACAATCAAAAACTAAATAACAATCTCACTAAAACGGACAAAACTAGTTATATGAAACACCATTCAGAAACTACCTAGTTAGCCAATTATAGCAAGCGAATCGTCTGAGCTGGACTTTATGTTTCGCTACCCAGCACAGCGCAACGAGCTACCGATGTGGTAGAGGAAGCATTAGGGTTGGTTACCTACCTAATGGACTTTGTAGGACACTAAACTTTTATTATTAATAAATACGGCTGATTTAAATGATTAGTTTGTTATTAAGCAGCTTCAAGAGTTCATAACGAGTTGATCATTTGAATCAACTGTGTTGGAGACATGGAGAGATCTAAAACATGCAGGACAAGGGACGTCCTCCAGGAGAGGTTTGGGAAAATTTGATATTTGGCACTGTTACTTACTTGCAATGTAGTAGATAAAACAAGATAGTTCTTGCATTTAGAGACTTCCCTGCTCATTTAACAGGTCTGAGGAGTTGACTTTACTGAGAATGCAACCATTTGGTTGGCTTTACAAATAAAATGGCTGCATCTCTGTGCTGTTTGGACTGACAACTGTGACTCACTGCAGTCTTGGCTTTCAAAGAAGAAATTACCCTACACTGTTCCATAAAGCTACTCCAGTACATTCAGAGATACTAACAGAACAGTTGTTCTAGAATTTTTTTCTCTTGATGGCCTTCTGTTAGAAGCAGTGTTGTGGAAGTGTTAATATTAGGGCCAAATTGATGCAGGTCAACACAGGGCTATGTGGCATAACATTTAATACTTAAATGAAACTTTCCCATACAGAAAAAGGAATGTTAATTTTTTTCTGCAATGTACATAACCTTCACAACAGGACATTATTTCCAAAGGAAGGGTACAGGAGGCAACATGAGCAAGAGGTGCAAGTGAATAAAAACAACCCAGACTGTGAACAAGTACAGATGGAGATCAGAGATGTTACCTGAAAACATTTTGACAGAAATGATTGGTTTGATAAAACCTTAAAGAGATACACTGCAGAAAATCAGCTGTGGGAGCAGGAGAGAGAAAACTGATGTAATGGCATTTGGAGAGCTTTGGGAAATGCTGATATGACACTGTTACTTACTTGCAATGTAAGATAAAACAAGATAGTTCTGTCATTTACTCACTTCCTGCTCATTTAACAGGTCCCATTTGCTCATCTCTGTGTCCTGACCATTTTGTTGTCACAAATAAAATATGCATGTCACTATACTATAATTCTGATGTGAAGCTATGTTTAAATACACAACTGCTTAAATTATTAACAGTACATGAATATTTTTAACTTTACAGTTTTTAGACATTTATTACCTAATGTACTTGTGAAAACAATCCAGTGGAAGTGTAAGTACTCCTGCCTCTTAACAAGGAATCAGTGTGAAAATAACATTCAGTTCCAGATGATCCCTTTCATGAAAAAGGAATGTTAATGGTTGTTCTGTAAAAGCGATACCACCTGTATGTACTCTAATGGAACAAGAGGCATTAGTGAACTACAAGTGAATAAAAAGAAACATGAACAAGTACATGAGATATTAGGTGTTAGATAAATTTTGAGCATGGACATAAAACATTCTTAAAGAGATAAACAGCACAAATGATGTGGCATAATAATACTGATGTAACTCTTATTCCATGATTTAGCATTTTTATTTTTAACTCTTCAGAATACAGCTAGCATCAACTGCACTGTTAGCAGCATAACAATCACTGTGTTTTCAGGCATATAAAACCTCCTGGAGCAATGATGTAAAAAGGAATAATTGAACTGGGACTGTGAACTTGTTGTCTTTAAAAGAACTATGAATGTGAGCAACATTTGATGAGATGACTGAACTGACAGTTCTGGTCAAGTGATATTGATAAATACTTACTCTGGGTGTCTACTGACATCAAATGATGAATCTGATTGATATCTTCTGTCTCAGGATGACCCTCAATGAAACCCAGTTTGTTTCCCATTTCCTCCAGGGTATTCATTGAATGTCATTCTGGTTTAGTGGTTCAGCACTGAAATTCTGATGCCACGTTTAAATATACAAATAGTTATACAGCAGCAATAGTGCACCTCATAGCCAATCAGACAATGAGCATTTACTGAAAACTGCTTCAACAGAGGAGCTGCACATCTGAATACTAAACTAAAAATGAAAAATATAAAAAACATTCATCTCAGACATAGGCGTTTTTAGGTAGGGATAGTAATTACACAGACAGATGATCCCTTTCATTTGGCAGCAAACAGTTTTATAGTTTACCACCTGTAGTACACAAAGATGAAATATTTTTTGTCAATTAATGACAATAAAATACATTTACATGTTTTATTAGAAGATAAAGAACATGGACAAAAGCTCTTACAGGAATGAAACAAAATAAGATGATGCGTAAAAATAACATGCTAACTGAGTATGTTATCAACTTTTTTCCAATCAAGACAAAATATAGTAGCAAAAAGCCACTGTTTAAGCATACATTTACTTACATTTATTCATTTGGGGAATCTTTTATCCAAAAGCACTACAGAGTTCCTTAAGCTGTTATCCATTTAAACAGTCTTTCCCTATTTACTGAGGCAATTGTGGGTTAAGTAGCTTTAGCTGAAAGGTACAGCAGCAGTGTCCCCAGTGGGGATTGAACTGACAACCTTTCAGTTACGAGAGTCCTGCTTCCTCCAACCACTATGCTACACTGCTGCCCCGAGTACATAACTGTATTGGGGCATATTTGAGAGCTACAATGATGTACTGTAATGAACTATTTCAGGTGTGTCTCTAACAGATGCCACTGTGAGCAACAGGTGATGACATGACTGAGTGACAGTTGTGGTCAAGTGATATTGATAAATAATTACTCTCCCATGTAAAAGTACATCAAATGATGAATCTGACTGACATCTAAAACCCAGGATGACTACAATGAATCCCACTGTTCACATTTCCTCTCCGCAGGGTATTCATTGAAGCGATTCTGGTTTAGTGGTTCAGACACTGCAGCTGAAAAGCAGTGCACCAGCGTGCAAAGCAGTGCACTGGAGCTGCAGCAGCAGACATCTCACAGCCAATCAGACAATGAGCACTGAAAACTGCCACAATAGAGGAGCTGCACACTGACTGAATACTAAACTAAAATGCAAAATATAAAAAACAAACATCTCAGTCAACAGTGTTTTCACAGCATAGTGATTACGTAGTAAAACAGCAAAAACACATTATTTGGCAGCAAACAGCTTTATAGTTTACAGTACACAAAATCAACTGTTTTTTCTCATTAAATGAGGGTGAAAATAATCACCATAGATTTCATACCAGAGGAAAGTGCAAAGCTCTTAAGGGTGGCTCAAAATAACACATATGTAAAAATAACATACTAACCAGGAAAGTTATCAACTTTCAGACAATCAGACTAAAATTAAGGAGTTTTTTCTTCCCCATCCTCCGTTTGGGGAATCTTCACAAACAAAGCACTGCAGAGGAGAAGCTGCAGATGGCTGAATGAGTCTTTCTCTCTTTCCCTGTCATCAGGAAATGCATAGTGGATTTCAGCTTTAGCTGAAAGGCACAGCATTGTTTCCCTTTTAAAGTCTTGGACTGACCTCAGAAGAACCAGAGGAGAGAGGGCCAGCTTCCTCCAGCCACACATGTGCACACACACTGGAGGAGTGGGAGTTACCCTAACCCCTCCCCCTATGGGCCTACACTGCAGAGAACTCACAGGGCACTGTGCTCCTTACACAGACACAGCAGCCAATGCCTCTGAGACAAAGGCCCCTTGCTTTGGATGGGAATTCATCTTTTCTCATGCCCTTTACACCTGTGCAGATCATCTCTGCCAAGTAAGGCAACATGTAGAACCAACAACAGGCACTTGTAATCAAAGCTTTAACATTCAAATATTACACCACTGCAGTTAGAACATTCAGATTACTCATGAGGAAGTGCAAACAAGCATAGAGCTGTGCAAGCAGGAGAACACACCACACTGTTACAGGAAATAGAGCAGTGGCTGTGCTCTCCACTAGGTGGCATCAGAATAGTCTTCAGAAACACTCCAGTTACAATTAAATCTGAGCTGAACAGTGATTATTCTGTGATTATTTGATAATAATACGAATATTTGACATATACGAGGCACAAGCTTCATAAAATCAGACAGGTGAAGGAACCCAAATGAGGAAGCCTAAAATGTGAATTAACTGAACAACTAATCCAGCTTTTCAGAAACATCTGCCAGTGATTTTCAAGTCACATTTAAACAAAAAATATGGTGACTAAGCACCTTAATATGCATCTTGTTTGACATCAGTATACTAGGCTCTGTAGACATCAAATTAAAGATTCAATCAACAGCTCAGTGAAGCAGAGAGCTCATATGGAAGGGAAACTTGCACACAGGCAGTAAGAGCAGGATTGGGAAGCACTGCACTGGGCTGCTCTCTCACTCCTCATACACACGTCTGTGTTACAATATTAATGAACTGATGAGGACTGAGACTGAGCCCTGCTTTACTGTATGGAGTAAATCAGCTCAAGCCATTCTTCTGTCCATATTTAAAAATGGACTAAAAAATGGAATGGGAAAAAAATCTGGAATGTAAATCTGAAATGGAAATTGATGTCTAAGATACATCAGATTAATAAAAACAAACAAAAATACACAGTCTTGTTTTTTTGTTAACGTCTGATGAATTTTCTGTATGAATAACTAGTTTTGTTCATGTCTTATGGCTTAGCTCTGTGATTTGCCTCTGTTTTAGATTTAACATGTGACAGCCTGCAGCAGCACAGCCTGTCAGAGGTGACCATGAGGAGTGTCACTCTGAGACAGATGCACACACTCTACATGTGTGCATTCAGGGACAGTTTGGTTTGGTTTAAAACACAATGATATGACTATGAAAGAGACACAAAACCTCAGTGACTACAGCAGCAATGCAGGGGAGAACAGCACAGTGAATCTTAAGCTACAGCACACACATACGCGCATACACACACACACACACACGCACACGCACACGCACACGTATACTTACCTCAGTAATGCCAGTGCAGTGAAATGATGTATAGACACACAGACACATCATCCACTCAAACCCTCAGCGGGGCTGTGTCTCACTGAATCCAGAAAATAACAGAAGGATCAAAGCCAGGACAAACTGAGGGTTCGTATCCAGCACTCTGAGGGATGTGGCGTCTTTCAGGGAGGCAGGGACATGGGTCTGGTCAGGTTCCACTGATGAATTCTGTTGGGTTTCAGGTGGGTGGCATCACATTTGGAGACCTTTCTGTTAACTTACAGGTCGGAGGGATCATACTACTGTATGGGTAAAGAAAAAAAGTAAATGAATAAAAGGAAAACACAGAAAGAAAGAAAGAGAGACAGAAGACTTAACATCCACTGATCTGTGTTTGCCTCCTCTCGTACACTCCAAAAATGTGACAAAAGTTATGAGCTATATATAACTCAACCCTAAACAGTTATTTCAGGCAATGCATGCCTTCTGATTTATGTAATGTCACAACAAATAATCCTGTAGAAATATGAGGTTGATTTCATATCTTCATTCTCCTGCTGTCTATAATCAATTACTGATGACATTTCTCTATTGAGAAATTAGGATTTGGACAAGGTATGCAGCAGTTAAGCAAATCTGAGCTACCTGGCAGGAACAGCTTTAAGCACACAGAAATCTCTGTGCTTTACTGAGACAGGAGAGGCAGTAAGTGCACAGATTGCAGGGGTACATTGCTACTCATGCACTGCAGACAGCTGGAGCAGCAGAGCGATGGACGCGTTTACGTCTCTGACTGCGCAGCTGGAATGGGCAGCTGGAGTTTGCTGCTTAGGGTGAGCAGCACTGAACAGCCATCACCCTGCCAGAA
Source organism: Megalops atlanticus (assembly GCA_019176425.1). NCBI lineage: Eukaryota > Metazoa > Chordata > Actinopteri > Elopiformes > Megalopidae > Megalops > Megalops atlanticus. Next base: position 1,593,032 of record CM032894.1, read on the forward strand.
GCAGAGACTGAATCACCACAGACAGTGTCACCAACGACTGCAAGGCTTTCTCAGATTACACACGGATTACATGTTTTGGATTAGCTATCAACAAAGCACTGAACATCGACCGGGACTACCAAACGTGTGACAGCTGGCCACAAAGCATACAGACAAGGGCACTGAACAACATGAACTCATGTATGATAAACTGATATGCTGGACCTCAGGACATGGTGGCAGTTTTTAGGCCAGCAGCAAGCTGTCTGTGCCGTAATGGCAGAAAACAGGAAAAATGGCATCTTATGCCAATGGTCACCAACATCAGCACCTGTGAAACCTGTTGAGATGCCCTCTGTTTTACTGATACACTAAATTGGGAGAAACACCCAACTCTCTCCTCTGCACTGCTGGATATGTGGAAGACTTCATGTCTCACTGTTTCCAACAGAAACTTGGCATAAGAAATGAAGGAAAAGTTACATACAGATCTGAAGAACAGATCCAAAAAAGAGGGACCTACAAATAATTCTCAATGCTGCCTCTTTGCTCAATTCACATCTCAAAGACACTTCTTGTAATGAAAACCGAGGCAAAGGAAAGTATTTTGGAGCAAACGCACATCTTACCACAGCAGAGAACCTGATTAAGACGAGCCAGGAAGCAAGCAAAGAAGAACTGACATGAAAGGGCTTCACTCATGACAAAGAAAAAAGTGTCAGCGGTCAGGAAACAGCCAATTCAGACTCCAAAGGACAAACTTCAGATGAATCTTGAGATATATCCTAAAATGGATGGAACTGAATCTTAAGCTAAAAATTCAGATTTTTAAAGCATAGCTTTCAGTGTACAAATAAAAATCTACACTAAAGTCTTATGTTGTGGAAGCTAGGCTATTAAGAAAATACTGCAATTTCTCAACAAATAAAATAAACAAGATGCACAATTACTGTTAATTTTCAGGGATCCAATTTTCCCATTTCCTCTCTTACCCCACTTTCCTCTTGCTTACACTTCTTCCCTGGGGAAAGAGGAATATTTTCATAGCCAACTTCAATACATCTGAACAGAGTGAATCACCTTCATCTTGCCCAGGTGTGCAGGCTCCTTCTGTAACAGGCTGACTTCTCCTTACCCCTCCCCACACACAGGCATGAACCACTGCCATGCTTTCCCCCGAATCCCTGAACTTCTTCATCTTCACTACTGCATTGTGCCAGTAACACCACGCTTGTCACAGAGTTGTAAATAAATTGTTTTCATTGTTCCTGTTCTTGCTATTAAGCAGAATATAAGGCACAGCTTACGGCATATTGACAGCATGCAGTTTTTAACTAGAGAAACTTTTGGTGCCATCAACATGTTACTAGTAATCTTGTGAATATGTGTGAATAGTCTGAGCACCGACATTTAGCAGGTGGAAGCGTGGTTTGGATGTTTTGAGAATTTGGGGGTACTCTAAGGGTATAGCTGAATAAGACTTTGGGTCAGTAGTCACAGAGAGTGTGTTAAGTAGCTGAGCACTAAATGGGTGGCTGATACAGAGAGCTGAGCACTGTAACATAATCTGCAATAAAGGGTTAAACAAGGGGATTTCCATGATCCATGACAATGAAAATTTAGTCCCCTATATTCTGATTTTATATTAAACCTGTATTCTTAATTCAACACATTTGACCTCTGTGCGTATCCACATCATCTCAGAGGCTGAGAAAACACTGCAGGTGATTCCTGCTTTTAAGATGTAAACCAGACGTCATGAACTCAGTCCTGAATCCTATATTTCCTTGCATTTATCAACATGGGGTCACAATGCAGGCTAAAAATCTAATTGTTCATAAACAAGGCTAGTTGCAGTGCCTTGCAAAAGTATTCAGACCCTTGGCCATAAATGCAGATTGTTGTAATCCATATCTGATGCTGAGGCAGTAACTATTGTACCTGCAGCTGTGACTGTAAATGTCAGGCTTCTTGTCCTGTGCAGAGTTTTCATAAGCATGATGGTGCCAGCGCTCTGTGCATTCTGACTGCTGTTAAACCCGGTACTATTTATTCTTCTGTTTTTATCTATTTACATTCAATGTGATCTGAGTATCCTGACATCACCTTTCTCAGTGGTTTTTACTTAGCCTGTAGTTAAATACACACACACGCACAGAGTGAAAACAACACTTACCATTGTTAAGTTGTTGTCCTGTAATCAGAAAGACAGCAGTGTTAGCTCTTTATGCAGCTGATATAGCTATATAGCTTTGTTCTAACAGATCTGAAAAAACATAGCACTGCTCTAATTACAGTATTACTTTTGAAGTGATTCCAGAGTGTACAATCAGTAAATCCAAAGCCTTAATCTCAGCAAACATGAGAAAATTAAGACCATCTAGGAAACTTATTCTTAATACAATAGATTCTCCTTTGTAAGTGTTAAAATCACCCCAGGTATTGATCATAGTATGAACTAGTAGTATCAGTAACCAGATCAACAGGAAGATGGATAACATTACCAGTCTCACTATTATGCTGTTATGTAACTTTTAATGAATGTCTTCCCCAAAGGTTTACTTCTTTCCAAGTTTATCCCCTTTTCCAAACCATCTTTTTTCACAAGCTGTAATAAAGGTAGTGCAATCACACGCGGTAAGGGGAGCAAGCATCACACTGGCCAGATTTAATAGTTTATATAGACACCCTCCACACAGGGTCGCGAGTGCAGTCAGGCAAAGGGACTTTGTTTCACTGTGTGTCAAAAGGCAAGAGTTCTGGTGTGAGCTGATTCACTACACATATAACTTCTGTAAAGATACTCTTCCATTTCAATTTTAGAAATACCAGTTGATATGAATATAACTGTTGTGAGGTGATTCTTACTCTAGAGGACAAATATAATTTGATACATTTCTTGAAAATTCTGAATAGTTTGTTATTTATCTTTCTAATAAATGGAATGTAATGATAAATGTGATAAAATGATATAGGGCTGTGCGATATGACCAAAATCTCATATCCCGATAGAGCCCATTTCATATCCCCAACAATACAGAACATTCATATAGCACATTTTCTGTAAATTCAATGAATAAATCGTTTACATAAAATTACCACATGGAAAGGCCTATTTCTTATTACATTTTGAATTATATACTGACAAATAAAAGGTACTTACTCATATTTGATTATTTTCTCCTTTTATTTAGAACCTTTGTGCAAATTTTCAATTAACCCTTTCACCTGTACAGTCACACCAGTGTGATTAGCCGTTTAGCGCATATGCTAAAACCGGTGCGATTAAAACACTAGATTGGAAAAATTCTAGCTAATTTTAGCTTTGAGAAACATTAAAAAAATATAGCAAATGCTAACTGAAAACTATGAGAAGCTTAATAACGCTAATGAAAACATAGAGAACCATGTAAGTAACACGTGAGCTACATAGGGTTAAGCATGTAACAAAAAATATAAAATATAAAACATTAATTATAAAATATAAAAGGTAAATAGAAAACACTTTTCAACGATAGTTCTGTGTCACGTTCACTCTCCTCCATGTTTGTTTGTGTTGCCTTCATGCAAATTTCCTGCCTGCATCTGTGCCGTGTGGAAGAATGCAAAGCATCGTCCAAATGGCGAAAAATACTGCCGTAAAGTGTGTGATTTGTGACACAACGAAAGAAACGATAGAGCATTATATGAAACGATGGACGTTTTTCTATCGTCACACGATATATATCGTCATATCGCACAGCCCTAAAATGATATGAAGTAAGAAATGTTTCCCAATGTTTCCTCTCCTCAGATCCTCAAACTTGTAAACCCACCAGCAGAACATTCCTATCAGATTACTGTCAGGGTTTGACACTGAGTTCAAAGCAGTCTGATACTTACTCCTATGAAAAGCTATAGCCGCAGCCACAACTATGGCAACTCCAAGAACTCCACCTACGGTGCTGCCAACAATGGCCACCACGTTGCCATCTGAGAGAGAGGGAAAGAGAGAGAGAGAGACAGACAGCTCAGAATACAGATACAGCACTAAACAATGCACTGCAGTGATTATTCTAGCCTCTGAAAACAGCAATAACTGAGACATTTGTAACATATAGGGAAAAATGTGACTTATACCAGTATGTGTACATACTGATATAAATATAATGCTATTGTACCAAATAATTTTAGCATCTTAATAATTAATAATTACACCTATTTATTATTTATGTATCCAAGCTCAGATGTGTGTCGATTAGTTATAATTTTAGTAGCATATAAAATATAATACTGTCAGCATTGTGTTTGCAGTCACCAGGGCAGGGGTCGGCAACCCGTGGCTCCCGAGCCGCATGCGGCTCTTTAGCCCCCCCTCTAGTGGCTCCCTAGCTTTGTCAAAAAATATGGAAATGAATAACATTTTTTTTACATTTTGCTATCACTGTTGTAGACCTAAAGTCATCCTTACATTATCCAATGTTCAAAATTTATAGCGTGCTATTCGTTTCGAGAACGGTAAAATAACGCATGAACACACGCGCACACACTACGGTAAACAAAGGACAACAACCGTATGCTTGTTTCCTGAAGACTCCTGAAGACTGCACAATAGACTAATACTCCCGTGTCGTTACGCTGGGGGCTGGTGGCACATTGGGATTTCGTTTCTTATTAATATTACACCTGACAGCACAACTCTTAGCTATTGCTATTACTGGGGATCCGGTGTGTGGCTAAACCGCTACGTAGCTGCTAACGCTAGGTAACATTACTAGCTTACTGTTTCCCCATAGAATCATACTGTTTTCCTCGAATTGGACAAGTTAATTTAACATTTTTTAATTGTAGGCTCACAGAATTGTTACTGTAGACAGATATTATTTAATATACATCTGATAAATCATGTAAACATTATAAAATGTAAGATTATATGATGATAACAGAATAAAAGACACTGGCAAGAATGGTCAATTTTCTGCTGGTACTGGTTACTGCCTGGTACCAAAGTTAAAAAAAAGTTGAAGTACCAAATAATCATAAATGGCCTACCGTACCCACCTTGCGGTAAAACATATGAATGAATACTCATTTAGACCTATTAGTAATGCTGATAGGCTAATTTAGACTAATAGGCTGTGCTACCTGCATTTAAAGGGCTCAAATATTTTTTGCGGCTCCAGACAGATTTTTTTTTTTCTTTCTGGCCAAAAATGGCTCTTTAGATAGTAAAGGTTGCCAACCCCTGCACTAGGGGGAGCAGGCAGGGGTGTCCCCTCTCTGGCCTCCTGTTCTCTCTCTCCCTGGAACCCCTGCCCTGCTCCTTAAGCAGCTTACAGTGTTCAGGGCTTCCTGTTAAACTAACAGCATATGCTGATGATATGACTGATGAACCAGGAACCCCACCCCACCCCTCAGATCCAAGATAACCATGTGCTTAATTCACATTTTATTCATCTTACACAGGTATTTTCATGGCTCAGAGACTCCAGTGTGGAGCAGCTGGCAGAGAGGGGGATTGTGGGAATTCTTACCTGATGAATCTGTGGTTTGGTCCACAGGGGCAGGTCCAGGGCCACATGGAAAACAAAACACCCAGAATCAGTACAATTAGCGTGAGTTTGCACTGATTTGGAGTAAAATGACTCAACAGTCCCACCACAATTAACCCATTATTCTGAGCTGTACAACCTGTACAAGTGACTGATGAATGTATAGCCAATGTGACATATTCAGAGGGGCATCTGCATCTCAGCTCTGACTGACACTTGGTTAAATGAAGGTGATGATGATACTAATTTGAGAAAAGCTGGCTTTCATGGACCCTTTGCATTTATCTAAATTCACACTGGTGTAACGCAAAGTGATCCCAACGTTTAAAGGCTCTCCAATTCTCTCAGACACCACAACCTTCCCAGATCCCTTCAGTATGAGATCATGTGACGTTTGACACAACAGAGCTCTCTGACAGTAACACAGGAGAGGGCCCACAATCCACAGCAGGGCGCCTTTGAGAAACTCAAACTACAAAATGATGCACCTCCTACCACAGCGGACAGCAGGACTTTAACTGGTGAGCATGGAAACCAGACTCAGCCTCTGGAAGAGTGAGGCAGACCTGCAAGACCTGAGAGACTCTCACAGAACCACACACCGGCACCCACTCTGCTACAGTGGTAAGGAAAAGGGCTTGTAACTTAAAGGTTGTGCTCCATTCAAAGGTTAGCACTACTATTGTAGCCACCTGTATGAATGTAAAATAAGCTATGTAAGTAACCCTGGATAAGACTAATGTAAATATCCTTGACAAGCATAACCTGGATATTCAGTCCAATATGGCCTGTACCTGTATCTTCATGACTCCAGGTGCGAAGGGCAATGAGTTTGCACCAGATACAGTTTCAGAATAGCAGCACTTTGGAAAGATATTGCACCTCTATGTTGCCTGTTCAGACCGCTCAGCCCATATGATGAGTCTGGGCCAATCAGAGGCAGATGTAGGGAATGTGAATAGAAAAAAACAACACTGTTGAGAGTATATTCCTCTCTGATGTATTCTGGGTTTACACTAATGGTCCCCACCTGCTCTCTCAGTTAATTTGGGGAATTAACAAATTCATTCCGTTAATCTTAATAAATATCTTCAATTCATATTGGCAACAAGTAAGAAACCCACTGCTTTGAAACTCACCGAATTCTTCAGGAGACAGGATTCAAAGTAGACTGTATAACTGACTTTTGATGGTACCATGGTTGTTATAGTAACATGTTTTCCTACATACCTATACTCACAGGAGTATGTTAAATAGCTCGGAATCTGTACCCTTCTATCAGTAACCAGTGAGCTTTACAGACAGTGAAAGTATGGTGTTAATCCCCCATCCACTCTCTGCAGTCTTTTTTACCTCCCTCAACATCTCACTTTCCTAGTGGGCCACAGGGCATTTTTTGTCAGTATGTTGGTTTCAGTATTTCTGGCATGAATTATATTGGCGAAATGTAGCTCCCATTCATTCTAATGAGTACCTTATATGACCCCCCTCACTCCCACACTCCCCCCCATCCCCCCACACTCCCCCCTATCCCCCCCATCCCCCCACACTCAGGTCTGGACAGCATCTCCAGCTTCACCCTTTAATACAGAGCTGCACACTTAACTGGTTCCCTACTGTTTCTGAAACTACAAAGAGTGCTAGCTTTGTCTAACAGAGCCACAGTGGTACCCGCTGCCAAAACTAAAACTCGTGAAAAGGTCCAGGGCTGACACACACTCTGCTGTGAACTGTTCAACATCACATCTGCAGGTGTAATATATGCAGCTGGCTTCAACACAAAAACACCAGAAAACAGAGAAACTATTCACTTTTCAAACATTGAACAGTTTGTTGCTGTCCACCCACCTCGCTGTACAAGGGGAATATGATCCTGGAGATTTATACGGCATGCTGTAAGACTGCAGTGCTATGATGAAGCTTGGCTGTATGTCCCACTGTAGTGTAACACAGCTGCGCTGGGTCATTAGCTTAGGCTGTCAATAAGCTGACAGGTATACCGTGTACAGAATACCCGAATGCCTTTTTGATTGGTTATCAGATTTTTTTTTATTGTACTGTCACAAATTGTTCCCATTTTCTGCTCAATGTACATACGGACAACTGACCTGTATTATATACTTGTGTGTTTAAAATGTTATGATGTTAATAATGTGTGTATTGAATTGGGATGAATTGGGATGCAGACAGACAGTTATCACCAACCCCCCACACACACAAAAAAATCATTTTTTGTTTTTAAAACCCTCTGTCTTCCAGTTAATAGTAGCTTCATCTGTGAATATGAATTTATGTAAGTAGCTATAAACAGGTGCAATAGGCTCACCTCGGCAGTTCTCTCCCACAGTGAATAGGGTTGTCTGATTGCTGATGGAGTTCTTGGCCTCGCAGATATAGTTCCCTCCTTGCTTTGGTTTCAGAAGCTGGTATGATGGGCTGGTATGTGAAAAGCCACTGGCAAGGATCTCCCCATGGCCTTCTCTGTACCAGGACAGGGTCACCTCGGTTCCGCTCCTCACAGAGCACTCTAAAGAGCAAGGCCCCTCTTTCTGCTTGATTATGGGCTTCGAGACAACAACTGTACAATGACAGTAACAATAATGGGTGCACTATTCAAAAAACAGGATTTTATTATGACTCAGGCATGAATAAATCTAGAATCAGCACTGCTATACAGTTGTAAGGAACTGGGCTTATGGTACGCTAAAGGTTTTTGGTTATATTTTTTGGTAGGCATCACGGTTGTAACCCGCTGTATAAATGGGTAAAATGTAAAAATTATAAAATTATAAACTATGCAAGTCCCTCTGGACATATCTGCAATGTAAACATCCTTGACAAATGTAATTTGGATACTCAGCCCAATATGGTTGCTAACCTGTACTGCACATGTGATTGTAACATCATAACTCCAGGTGAGAAGGGCAGTGTGTTTGCATCAGATACAGGTTCAGAGTAGCAGCACTTTGCAAAGATGTCAGATAATCTTATATTGCACCTCTATGTTGCCCGTACAGATCACTCAGCCCAAACAATGAGCCTGAGCCAATCAGAAGCCAGTACAGAGAATGTGTGAATAGAAAAGACAACGCTGTTCAGAGGATATTCCTCTCTGATGCATTCTGGGAAGAGTTTACAGTAGAGATCCCCGGCTGCTTATTTGGATGATTACAGGAAGTAACATTCATTTTAGTACAGCAAACACGTAACTGTTAATCTTACAATAAATATCAACAATCCGTATTGACAGTAAATAAAAAAAAAACACTGCTTTGAAACTCACCAATTTCTTCAGGACACAGGAATCAAAGTATCCAGGAACATGCAAGAGAGATAACCTGCAAACACCTGCCCCCTAGTGGTACAGACGCCCGCGTCAACAACTACAGGTGTAATCACTTTTGCGTAAAAAAAACTGTTTCAAATGACCGACAGGAGATCCGATATAACAGTAAGAATCCTCCCACGGTCGCCGTTTGTATAGACGTAGCCTGGCAAGCGCCCTGTCTGTTCTGAGGGGCCATAAACACATCCACCTTCATCCTCTCCTCCGCATACACCAACACGGCCCTCAACTACAACGTGTCAAAGACGGAATCTAACAAACACCTGACAACAAAACCTTTACTAACAGAATAATTTCCCCTTGTACTAATAAAAACACGATCACAGACGAAGCATCAATCAAATCATTTACAGTATATTTGGAATCAGTATCTACTTCGACAAAAATATACTTTGTTTTGCTCAACAAATTGTCTCTATTACTGTGGAAAAACGTAACAGTAATGACATATTTCTAATATCGAAATTCATAGTGTCGATATGAGAAGTATCGAAAACATCCTTACATTAACATTATATAGGGCTTACTTGAATCAACCAATCACCCCAAGTATCCCTTCGAGGAAATAGCCGAACATAGCGCTTACTCATTTTCATGAAAGAGTATCGCTATATCTGCTCCTTTTGACCTGCAAGTTTACCCTCCCACTGTTTTTGCTCGCTCCACGGCGCCTAATGCATATAAACAGCATTTACAGTCCTATATCAAAGCTACAGGTTACCGGAGATGTCACGGACGCCGTTTTGTGGTAGCGGTGTTCTGTGGTACTTCCAGTATATTCCTTCTTGATTGATTGCTACCTTTGATATATTACATAGTGTTATAGCAACAAAGTGCGGAAAATCGTCAGTTTAGAGGTTCCTGCAGATTTACCTACGACATGAGCCCTCAGCGTTGGAGAGCGAGAATCCCGTTACCGCAATTAGCCATTTGGTACGAATGGAGCTGTGCGCTTGTTAGTGTTTATGAAGAACAGGCAAACCAGTTTCCACAGGTCCTAACGGAAACGACCAAATCTGGTGGTTATTCGATATTAGGACACTAGTTTGGAACGACCGTTCCAAGTCTGACAGGGAAATTCATTTTATTGTGAACACAATAAAGATAATTGTTACTATACAATGTTTTTTCTTGTTAGTCTGCTCAGAGTTTTAACTAGATTTAAACAGATTTAACTATTTTTAGTGTATATGTTTGTTCAGTTGTATTTTATTTTACAGACCTATCCAGCATGGGTTAGGCAACATTAGAAATAACTGCAATATTATACCTAGATACGTTATACTGGGATTATGCAATATGTTTCTAGTGAAGTGGGTATAATTACTAAAGGTTTAAACACCAAGTAGAGCAAGGTGACCTCTTGTGATTTTGGTTATTTCTTCTAGGTTCTGTGACCTGCTTTGATAATAGTAATAAGTCTTAAGTGTATACAGTGGTATATATGAATATAGTTGTTATATATTTCTACACTTGCCCTAATCTACTTTTCAGCAGGGATTGTGAAAGTCAGCTCTCATTCAGAGAATCTTACACTGGCAAGACAAAGGAAGCATTTAATAAATGTATTTCATTTTTAGTTCATGTTCAGATTGGAGCGCAGACACATCACAAACTCACTCTTCTGTTTTGCTCCTTTGATTTGGCACATGCTACTGACATCATCAGGCAGCCAGAGGCAGCCTCCCTTCAGGTAAGCATGAAAAGCTCAACCTCTGACAGGAAAGAGAGCAGAGAAAAAATGTGGCAGGAAACTTAAAATACCAGCTGGTGTGGGTATTTGGAAACTGCTCTTTAGGTGATGAGACCAGAAGACAGTGTTTGGTTATGCCTATAATGGCTCTCCATGCTAGGTCATCTCATCTACTTGTATTTTGTTTTCCCTTTTTCCGTAAAATACTTTCACGGACATCACACAGAAAGCTGGACCTCCAAATCCGTGACATTGTTTTAAATGAAATAAACTACAATGAACATCAAAAACACACCAGTGAGGCTCTAATGACTGCTGGAGTCTGGAAATTACAGCTTGAGAGTGGATGAGTTTACAGCTGCTTCTCTTGTTCGGAGTTCACCTCTGTGCCATGCTTGTTTTTTAATTCCCCTCACACACAGCACTCAGTCAGGTTAGGCCAGCTGCTCTCCCTTTCAGCCATGTATTATTTTATTTGGTGCTGTGGAAATAAATCTTCTAACATCCACCAGAAACTGTTTTAATAAGCATGCCTGCTATTTGCTCCAAGGTCATAGCTACATCTAGTAGTGAAGTGCAGGAGTAACTCCTCTATGTGTGTAGAGCCCTATTTAGCAATAAAGAGAAAGACGGTAACCCTTAGCAACCCTTTCACCACACAGCAGGAGGAGAGGTGAAATGAATGATAGCCACGCTCAGGTAGATACTTATTACATTCATGTGTGTAAAAAGCACCATCTTCGAGTCCCAAAAAAGAATATCATTGGACAAGAAATAAGCAATCTTTTGCTTTTTTGGGGCATTTGATAAGTTTAAATATGAAACAACAAATCTAGAATTTGACATAAAACAGGTTGAGGAACCACTGTGAGATGTTGCTGCTATCTGCATCAGCTTGAAGTTGAGACAAGAAATAGATACAAAATAAAAGAAAACTACTTCTGCTTTGTTCGTCCTTAAATTTTGTCCATTACTTGTATTTTCTGTATGCCAAATCAGATATATGCATATTCAGATACCTCACTGTAGACGATTGCAGAGTTTCCTGTGATTTGATGCTTCAGACATGCCTATGAAATCTATACTACTGTAAGATATTTGGATTCATTTAAAGTTTATGAAAACAAGTGGAAATGGCCTATTTGCAGCTGGGGGTGGTAACAGGTTATCGATTAATAAACAGTTATAAACAAAAACATACAGAGACATCCAGCAAAAAATCAAAGAGCAGTACTGCCATTACATGTCTGTTTATAATGAATTCCGTTTAAAGCATAATAAAAACAATAACAGACCCAATTATCAATATAAAGATGGCAGTGATATTTTCCATATTCTTACAGTAAACAGTTTTTTTATGGTACCATGGTTATTGCAGTAACATGTTTTCCAACATACCTATACTCACAGGAAGTATGTTAAATAGCTCAGAATCTGTACCCTTCTATCAGTAACCAATGAGCTTTACAGACAGTGAGAGTATGGTGTTAATCCCCCATCCAATCTATGCAGTCTTTTTAACCTCTCTCAACATCTCGCTTTCCTAGTGGGCCACAGGCCATTTTTTGTCAGTATGTTGGTTCAATATTTCCAGCATGAATTATATTGGCGAAATGTAGCTCCCATTCATTCTAATGAGTACCTTATACGACCCCCCTCACTCTGCTATATGACCCCTACATTCTCAGCCCCTCAAAAATTCACACACACTTGCTAAGTACTATGCTATATAATAATGCAAATATTGTATATCTACCCCCCCAATCCACCTCTGCCATTCACTGTGTCTCTCCATTCATATTTCACCAAAATCTACACTTCATTTTGTGCTGTTGTTAATGTTAAAAACAAAAATTAAAATTTTCAAAAACTGATAAAAAATTAATTAGAAAAAAAATAATAAAACATGCAGCTGGTAAGGACTTTTTCTACAATTGATGATGACGAAATGTTTAATGGTTGCATGGATAAAAGTGAATTAATTTAGAGTAACTCTGCCATCTTCATTTCTTATGTTTCCTGTAAGTTTACAAACTATAACTCAGATTTGGAATTGCCTGGGTTCTAGTAATATTTAAGGGCCCAAGGAATCCAAATCAACAGTAAAAACCTATGTATATGCCTCTAAACCCTATAATTTTAACATTTAAATGAACAGCATACAGGTAACTGCCAAAATAAAGGAAAAACCTGAGTAAATGAGAGATACAAAGTATATTGAAAGCCAGGTGCTTCCACACAGGTGTGGTTCCTGAGTTAATTAAGCAATTAACATCCCATCATGCTTAGGGCCCAGTTGCCCAATTTGGCTACCATGCATAGAAGAAGAGATCTCAGTGACTTTTAGAGAGTGTTGATAGTTGGGGAATGTTAAGTCATCCTTCAATCTGTTCTGAACAAGAGGACGAGTGCATGTGTGGGACTAGCAAAAGGAAAAGTACAGGGCCGAGAGCTTGTTTCCCTTGGTGAAAGGTTCTGGCGGCTCTTATCATGTGGGGCTCACTCTCCTGGCATGGTTTGGGTCCACTCAACCCCTCAGAAGGCAAGGTAAACGCCAATAAATACAAAGCCAGTCTGAGTGATCACCTTCGTCCCACAGTTAATGCCCCCATCCACAGGGCCCGAGTGGTCACTGAAAGGTTTGATGAGCATGAAAACAATGTAAACCATGTCATGCCCCTCTCAGTGATTAGATCTCAACACAGGTGAACACTTATAGATTCTGGATGAGTGACAGCATTTTCCACCACCATCAACAAAACCTCAAGTGATGGAATGTCCCATGGAAGAATGATGTCACATCCCTCCAGTAGAGCTCCACAGACTTGCAAAACCTATGCCAAGGCACACAGAAGCTGTTCTGGTGGCTCATGGTGGCCCAGTGTCCTATTAAGACATTTCATTTTGGTTTCCTTTCTTTTGGAAGTTACCTGTAATTGTTGTTGGTGTTAACATTGGAACATTTAACTTAGCTAGCTAGGGTACATTGTTTATAAGCATTTTGTCAGTACTCTGGCCCCCTAGCTGCTGTTTTTTTGTTTTCTCCCCAGCTGTCAGTTTGGTCCATGTGCTTTTGTTTGTTTTTTCCTCGTGTCCCAGCCCTGCCCTGCTCTCCGCCCTGTCCCCGCCCACCTGATCATCTGATCTCCTCCACCTGCCTGCCTGCCCACCTGTTTCCCATCTCCTCGTCAGCCCAGCCCTATATATTCCCTGCTTGTTGCTTGTCTTGTTGCCAGTTCGTTGCAGTGTGTTTGTGCCTGTCTCGTTCCTGCCGTGTTTTCTGCCTGATTGCTGTTCCCCATTTTGACCCTGCCTGCGCTTAAACCTTGCTCCTGCCTGCTGCCCTGCCTTGTTCGCCTGATCTACCTGACTACCTGGTTTGACCCTGCCTGTTCCTGTCTTCGATTCCTGTTTGTGTTCGGACTGCCTGCCTGGTCTCGACCCTGCCTGTTCTGCCGTTGCGATTCTGCCCTGCGCCCTTTAATAAAGCCCCTCTTGGAACCTGAAGCTCCTGTGTCCGCGCTTGAGTCCTTGTCTGAGCCCTGACACATTTGCTGAAAAATGGATTATAAACAAAGGCATACATTTATTTTCTGCAGCAAATACTCATTTCATAAAGCAACAGCAATCAATGCCGTTCATGTCTGTTTTGAACATCAGTCAGTTTCCAAATCGTAACCGTACATTTAGAACACATGATGGATATCTTGCTCGCCAACATTACAGGAGGTAGCGCTGAATGATTACCCAAATGTTTATTTAATATTTGTTGAATAATGAATTGAATAGCTCATTGATAGCACTCAAATTTAAAAAGCAAACTTGTAGTCATGCCATTGTGTTACTTTTGAGAGAAATCGGTGTGCAAAAAACATATATGTTACAGTCATCACTAGCTGGACTCACTGTGCTATCACACTACAGCTACCAGCACAAACTATGATGAAACACTGCAGCTCAATGTACTAAAATTGAAAAAGTACAATTAATAAATTGTTATTAATGATACTGTGTTTTTCATTTTATTACATTTCACCTTTGGGCCTTGGAAGCCTTTTAAAAATTTACAATTTGGTATTTCGCAGATGCTTTTAAACCAAAGCGATTTACAATTACTGCATCAATCAGGTTTAGCTAACTACTTCATAAGCAAAAGATCGCAGTAGGAATGCAAATTAATTATTTACAGTACCATGCTCCTGTATATCCTGCAACAAAAAAACAGAAATCTGCAAACAATACCTGCAACATAACGAGCTTGTAAGCTCTAGTTATTAATATTTTCCTGACAGTGACAGCATTCCTTTTCTTTTCCTCTTCACGCTGACTTTTTGGCCTGGTTTCTATAACAATTATGCATATTATTTAAAATAAAACAATTATAAACGCCTGTAATGGAATATAGCTATTTTAACCTAACAGAGTGTCATGTGGAATGGGGAAGAAACTACAGCCAATCATGACATTAGAAGCAAAGGTGATGCCTCTGAATCTCCTCTTGGGAACATCCATGAACATGTATGTATATGGACGGACATTAATGCAGAGTGAAAAACTCACTTTTGCAGTCTTTCCCCATAGTGATGGAGTCTCTCTCTGTGCTGACGGGGTTTTTCGCCTCACAGATGTACGTTCCTTCCGTCACCGTCACAAGCTGACTCACTGGGGCGTTCTTAGGGGAGGGCCTATTCAGGACCTGTCCATCAACTCTGCGCCAGGACAGGGTCACGCCCGTCCCTCTCTCCACAGAGCACCGCAGTGTACAGTGGTCTTCTTCTTGCAGGACATCAGGCTTCGACACAGGAGCTGTTCAGAGAGGTGACAGTGACATGACTACACACTTCAAAACCTTACATATTACATGTGATTCTGATTTTTTGTGGAAAAAACTGGGAGGGTCAGTTAATTTTTTGCTAAATTTTATAAGGCAGGCAACATGTCAATCCAGTCACAATAACACTGGCTTCTGGGCAGGGAGGCATGGTTTTTCAAGGCAATGTACAGTTATTCATAGCACACATGTTAAATGCGGTTCTGGTGCATAAGAGGACATTCCATGCGCAAACAGAGCAAAAAATCCATGGCGGCTCACATTTTTATGAAATTCAGCACAATGAATCATCCTTAGCAGGAAGGATTTTTGATATAAATTTGAGAATCGTGTGATTAAAACAGGAATTTTTCTAATTTTTTTAGGGCTATACCTGCCGCACAGGAGCTGAGCACACAGACCCAGCAGCAGTGACATCACAGCTACGGCTCACCAGGCCAGAGAAATGACACAAACACAAGATCAGATTACTGCCCTTTACTTAAACAACCAGGGATGGTTTTCCTAAAAATTGTAGAATTAGGAGAGGAAAAATTCTAATAGGAAAAGCATAAAAGGCTTATCTATTAAATGTGAAAGCTATACCACAGTGTCAGATATGTTTTACAATTAGAATAATTATTACTTTTTCTGACAGGTTGATTCTTGACATTCATTATTTGTGTTACTGGATCATCAAGAAATAGAATTGGTAATGACGACACAGGACATAATGGTCAAATGTACACCTACAGCGATGGATTTATTTTACAGGAAGTTGTTGGGAAAACAATTATGAGAAGATTTACTTGTCTGCTTGTACAGAGCTTGTCTTGCAGCAGCAATAACAGGAAATTATGATTACCAACAGATCTCAACCCAAGACAGACACTTTATAGACAACCTGTCACACTGTTTAATAATACTAACTCCATCACTTAATCCCCAGTGTAAACCTTGTACATGTATAGTGAGTTGAGATGTTGATTGGACATTGGTATATGCGAGTCTGGAGTTTAGATTTAGTTTGTTTCATTCTTTAATTAATTGGTGTATGTTGTCTAGGTTTTGATTTTTTTTTACAATTACAGTTTTATTTAGCTAGCTAAATTACTACTAGCTAGGTAGCTAGCAGGCTAACAACAACTAGCAGATCTCCTTCATGGCTGCAGTTTGTGACTCATGCAAATCCATTTATTATGAAGAAAAAAATCTGCTAAATGTTAGCTAAAATGAACTAAATCAGAGTGTAAAACAAATCATGCTTTTTATTTGGTTCAAAAGCTGGGATGTGTAAAGCAGTCTTTTCAGTCACTCTGGTATAAGAAGTTAGGGTACATTGAGGGAAATGATTAGGCAACTACATTTTGGCTCCAATGCTGGAGGACATAAAGACTGAATACCCCTGATATTGCCTGTCACATCCACCTCTCCATTATCCTGCATTATGTGGATGTTACAGGAATCACTGAAGAACTTTTCCTTGTTTTTTCACATGGAGCTTTTCCTGGCCACTGTCAGCCAAGTCTTGTTTGCATGGATGTCTGTGATTTTTTACTTATATTTTATTTAATGATGGATGTAAAGTGTTTATGCAAATGAAATATTTTTTAATTTATTTGAATTGATAGCAACAAGCTTGTATTATATTAAATTTGTTGTCTTCTAAATTACTTAATTGTAGAATTAAGTAATATCCTCCCTCCTGAAGTCACCAAGACTAATCATTTTACAGTGATTTACTTAAATTTTACTTAAATTAAAAAAAAACCAAAAAACTTAAATTTTACTTAAATTGTAAATTTACTTTTACTTAAATTTACCCAACCCATTCCCCCCATGTGCATTACAGCCCACCAGCACCACCCGTCCAGACTGACTGATAGACTCACACATGTATCTTCTGCCCGGAGCTCAGTCTGAACTGTCAACACTGAGCTACATTCCAGTGATGATGGCTACCCATCTGTCACCCCTATAGCCACCTTCATTTTACATATTTTATATTAATAAAGCCGAATATTAACTGAAGCCATTCAGGTCAAATACTTTGCTCAGTGGCATAACAGTAATGCCCCACTCAGGATTTGAACCTATGAACTTCTGGTTGGCACAATCAGTTCCCAAACCAAATGCTGAGCTCCCACCTCAGTAACACAGTGACATACAGCGACGGTGATACCTACTGTGCACAGTTAGCTGAAATTCAGACACGGCTCTACCGTCGTCACTCTGCGCTTTATACTTTCCAGAATCGTCCATCTTCAGGTCAGTGATGGAGAAGAATTCAGTGCTGCTGTTCCAGTGCACTCTGCCTTTGAACCTCTCAATGCGGGTAGGTTTGACCTTTCCATCTGTGACATCTCCAATGACATCTCCATTGTACAGCAAAATCTGCATGTTTCTCACGGCAGTATGGAAAGTGACTGTCTCTCCCTCAGCACTGTCCAGCAGCACAGGTTGGCCAGAGGACACAGACACTGCTGGAAACACACAGAGACAAGAGGTGATCAGGGAAAATGCATCTCCGCATAGTGCTCTTCACATTAATTAAAAAATTAAATTCTCTAAACTGGCCATTTTATTGCCATTGCTTAATTCATTTGGAAAAGTGCAGTCTGAACTAAAAAAGTGCACAAAAAACAGATCTTAACAACTTAGAAAAATTGTTGAAAATCCCCCCTCAGAAGTGAACCTCATTAAACACTGCAAGAGGAGTTATTCCACGTGAAATCATCAAACTCAAATCATCAAATACTACTTGGAACATACAATGACGCTAAATATGACATCGCGATTGTGCCTGTAACATCCATGGAGCAAACGGTTTTATCTTTTATTTACCCTGGGCAGGTGCAAAATAAACAAATGACTTATGGTGTGTAAAGAAGCAGCGTTGATATCACGTCTTTCGGAGGAGATGTGTTTCGGTACGTGTTTAAGAGAGCACGTGTTTGTCGTCGCCCTCCTGCACTGACAGTAGGGGTTGCAGCATGTCTACGACATAACTGGGGACTAATTGGGCCAAGTGTCAAAAGCCAGATAGCAGGTAAGGGGTATTCAAGTTACATTTACATTTATTCATTTGGCAGACGCTTTTATCCAAAGCGACGTACAAAAGTGCATATAAGTTGCATGGAATATGATGTTTATGTGACCACAGTTGTACTGAACAACGAGCAGCAGATTTGTATTGTATCAAAAGGTGACGCTGAAGAAGACTCGGAAGAGAACAAAAAAAAAGACTTCACCAGAGCGATGACAGGATGCAACATGTCCTTTGGCATTACAAAACACATTTTATTGATTAGTGTCTTCTAACCCACTTTCCATAGGGATATAGAAAGAATATGTGAAATCATATATTTATAAGTCTATAACTATATTTATATACAAGTAGTAGTAATCACATTGATGTTTTTCTTCTAAATATAATTTTGTTTAAAAGAAACTAGGCAACATAAAATCTAATCCAATCCATTCGGCCCGGTGCGTTTCCGTTAGCATGGCAGCATCAGCGGGGCAGGTGCCTGGGTGCCTGCCGTATCTATGCATAAACACGCAGAAAACATGAGATCCAGCTGGCAGTCATCTACATACAGTGCTAGCAATCGGTAGGTATTTTCACTGGAGAGACTAGACCACGCCAAGTGAATCAGCAAGTTAGTCGTCCACGATTTGTAATTATTAGCTACAGATAGTCTGCGTAATTACTTTCGATTTCATGTTTGGTAACCGTAAAACCGCACGCAGAAAATCAGCGGTAGCAGGCGTGTCAAACAGAAAGCTGCCTGAATGATAACGAAATGATTTCACTGCACAGTCTGCGGGATAGTGAGGGATCAGTAAGTTTCCCTTACACTAGATCGCCATGACTATACAGGGTGTCCCCAAATTACCTTCCCGATCTGTGTCATTATAGCAGCTGTGGTTAGCTAGCCAAACTGGCTAACGTTACGTTCGATTTTAGCTAGTCAGCAGCCTGATAACTTCTTTCTGAAAACAACCGTAAGCTAGATGACGCGTTGATTCCGATATATATATATATATATATATCTAGAAAATAGGCACATAATGCTTACCGGAAATGTAAAGCAGAATAAGCGCTACAGTACTCCTCTCCATCACTGAACTCTTCCAGACTCCCTTCTAATAGTTTTCTTCGCTTTAATATAACCTGCCCAGGCGATAAAATTTCACGTTACTGCCGTCTACAGTAGCGGAGGGTGTGCCCGTACACTGCGTTGTATGACAACTCAAATTCTTTTGTTAAAGCCAATGTAATTTAAAAACATGAGCACCACGCTGAAAAGAAAAACGTCTTGATCCCAGTGTGAACCATATTCATGAACGTACGCAACATCACTGCGTCTCCTTCTTTCAAATTGCACGGAAAGCTGCAGAAGGCGGAGATTAATGATTAAAAAGCTCCTGAGGAAAACGTTACTATTGGTAGCATCTGGTCTGCTTGGAATGTCATTTAAACCATGGCAGGACTTCCCAGTAAAGCAAGTGATCCTGTCTCTTGCAGTTCTTTAGTGACATTGAGAAGGCAAATGGACTAAATGACATTTATTTGAGATTTGACGTTTATGATTCCAAAAAGACTATGATCCCATTGGTTCATTTGTTGCTGCAGATGACAATATTGTCATACATCCATAGTTAGGGCCCAGACCAGCTATGTGATATGAGCCACTTCACAATAAGTTAATAAATTCAATAATTCAAATTCTGGGTCAAAAATTAAATTCTTTTTGGCTCTGATGTCCGTTCAGATCCATTTCACCAGACAGTGGATATAGGGTGATTCGTATGAAAAGACCAAATTAAAAAAATTGAATAACTCTGGCAGCTCAGGGAACCATAGGGGAAACCAGTGTATCCCAGTCCTAATCTGTGATACACAACATGAATGGTGGTTTTGGTTCAATCAATGAATCAGTCAATTGGTTTAATCAATTACATTTGACTCTGGTTGATCAATTAAATTTGACTCAATTACGTTTGACTTTGGTGATGGCATAATGACCTATGTTTGGCCTCTTTTGAAAATGATCTGCTTCAGGTCCTTGAGACAGAAATGCATTGCCAGAGGTATGTTTGAAATACAATTTATCATATTCACTCAAAATATATCTGGCCCTTCAACAAAGTCAGGGAAGGTGTGTCAG
The DNA here is from genome assembly GCA_019176425.1 of Megalops atlanticus. Taxonomy (NCBI): domain Eukaryota; kingdom Metazoa; phylum Chordata; class Actinopteri; order Elopiformes; family Megalopidae; genus Megalops; species Megalops atlanticus. The sequence continues at coordinate 1,613,565 of CM032894.1, forward strand.
TTACACTGGTTCTTCAATTCATTGTTTTAAAACAATAAATGTAACAAGTTGATGATTAACTCCTCATACAAAAGTAAATTACTGTATTGCCAATTGATTACAGCATTACTAATTTGTTTAAGGGGCAAATATGGCCAAAAGTATATGGACAAACACAACAACCAAAAAAACACAAAATACTTATAGCAAAGTCATATCAAAATCAGATCAATGTTCAATTAATAACTGAATCAAACATTGAGGTCAGTGTAAACACACTGTGCCTCAAGGACCAACACTGGGATCTGCTGCTGTTCTGTGAAAGTCTCAGTTGTTGGGGAATGATCTGAATGAGCTGAATGCAAAAATGATCATCTCAAAAATATATCTGGTATTTCCAGATGTTGGGATCTGAAGCACAAAATTAAGTCATGAAGAAACTTCCAGTTGCATGGTTCAGGGAGGTGGAGAGAGCTTCTTCTTAAGTCAGGCCTAGAACAAGCCTCGATGCTCAGTTTTTTCCCATACTCAGTTTTTGCCTACGCTCAGCCTTGATGTTAAGCCTTATGCTCAGATAGACGCTCAGTCATCCATTCAGTCGTCCAGTCCTGGGCTTAGTTTCTCCTGCAACTTTTTGGATTTTTCCTTTTGGAGTTTTGCTGCTATTGTGAGTGGTTCCTGTGTTCCTCCTTAGGAGAGGTAAACAATTGGCTTGGGTAATTTTCTCTGCACGCATTCATTCATCCAGTCTGTGATTCATCCGTGTTCTTGTTTTGTTAAGGTAGTGGACCAGGTCTAGAGCCCAGACTCTGAATTTCGTCTTTGTCTTAGTGTAACTGTTCAATAAACCTTTTTAATTTATTCCAGTCGTGATTGTATATTTCTGGCAAAGGTTGATCCACCAGACTGCTCATTTCCTATCAACGAATTCGGCGATTTAATTGATAATTAATATATTCAATAATAATTAATAAATTAAATCTTATCTTTTAGTTATTCTAAATGTTGGTTAAGTGAGGAGTCTTAGTAATTGGCGTCATTTGTGTTTGGTATTCAGAGCGCCGGACGATAAACAAGGGCGGTAATTTCTGAGACCGCTGGGTTCAGACCATTTAATTTTTATCAAAATCTCCCTCCCCGACATGTATATTGTACTTTGTATATTATAATCACTCTGTCATGCACATATATTGCATTGCACTTGTTGATGTAGGCATGCACTTGTGATGTCAGTGCTGTGGTGTTATGTTTGTGTAACTTTCCATGCCACTGTATTAGCTGTAAGCTGTTCTGGATAAGAGTGTCTTCTGTGATAATAATACTAATTTAACAAAATACTTTAATGTTGCTGGTAGGGTTGGGGTCAATTCCACCAAATTCAATTCAATTCATTTCTCTCTCCCTGTAAATTTCTTTTTAAATTTATTACTCTCTCTACAAAATGCACTATGATATATGTTCAGTGCTTTGTCACAGTTTTCATTATAAAAATGCCTTATAATGAATAAAATTTGATTGATTTGTTGATTCATTTATTGATGTGCATCTAAATGCACTTAGCAGGTTTTAAGCATTCAACATAGGAGGGCACATTTGAAAGAAGCAAACTGTGATTAACTAACACCAAAAGTTAGAACTACTGTATACTATGCATGCCATGTCACTTCTGGCAGCCCAGTATAATTAAAAAGATTATGCAGTTTGCATTATTCAATTGTAAATACAAAGAACATTTATCCCTTTCATTGAATTGAACTGAAAATGCCAATTCCAACTCTGCAATATTCACATTTCTCAATTCATGATTTAAACATCTGGAATCTTATTCAATTCCAATTCTAGATACTGAACTTTTTTACAATTCCAATTCAGTTCCAGTTCCAGTGCTTGAAGACTTACAATTACAATTCATTATAAATTCTCCAGTTCATGAGTCAATTCATGGATTATCCCATTGATTTCACTTTAAATTTGAATTAAGCTCAGCCCTGGCTGCTAGGCCATCTGAAACTTATTTAAATATCAGTGGGGATATAATCATTAATTAATTATATGAGCAAGGAAGTTGTGTGTGTCTTTGATGTAAATATTAAGTTTGAAACATGCAGTTTGGAAGGATTATCTATACATTGTGATAAGAAGATAAGAAGTTTAACGATTAGAAAAGGCCATTTGGTCCAGCTTGGCTTTGGCCTATCATTCCTGAGAGATGATGGCAGGGGAGTCTTTAGATCCTACGGGCCACTGGGCACGTGCAGCAGTGCACATATTTGAAGGATTAAATAAATAAATTTCTTTGGCTCCCTCATGTCACATCACAGGATGTTGGCTTCTTATTTGCTGCATTTAATTCAGCAATTATATGCTGCAATATCTCATTTTGTTGTTTCATTTTGGCTTTGTTTTGTGTGATATACAAGTTGAAACTGAATAATTGCATCAAAACACATGTTTGATGGGGTCTTATTAAAAAACTCAACTTTCATTACCACTATGACACCAATATGAAACCAATTTGATCTGTATTGATCCCTGAAGTCCACACCAATGTCCATGTGCTTATGCAGGTCAGGTCTGTTCAGATTCCAGGTTGGCAAACATGACCTTTTGGAGTCATGCTGGCATTTTCAATGGGCCAACTGCAACAACCTTAGCACAGGTCTAAAGCACTAGACCACTGCACTGCATGGCTGAGAATGGCTGTTTCTCATATCTTGCAGAAAGAACACCTACAAAGCAAAACTCTTAAAAGACTTTTGTATTGATTTTGAGTTGACTTGTTTAATGCAAAGAAGTGGCATGAGCCAAAACAGATGACTTTTATTTCTTCTCTTCCCCACACAGAAATGATACATTTTTACATGCAGACAAGTCTAAGACAGGGCTATACAGTGTGACATTGTTCTTATAACTATTTCTGATCATGCACCAAGGAATTTATCTATCATGCCACCATATAGACACCCTGCATCTAGGACATAACCCTTCTCTTTTGAATTGCAAATTCCTTTTAATTCACCAAAAAGAAACATTAATGGTGATTAGCAGAAGGAGATGAAAGGCAATACAGTTGCAGTAACAAATAGTAATAAAGGTACACCTGAAATGACAGCTAGCTGGCCAGGTTAGACTACACTGAATACATTTTACTGGATCATCCATACTGAACATCAAAAGACAACCATTGTATAAATATAGTGGAAATGAATCCTTGGTTATTCGAGCACAGTTGTGTGAGAGAGCTGATTCAGAGCACAATCAGCTGAAAGAGGAAAGTCAGGAAGTGTGCTGGACTACTTACCTGGCGAACCAGTAATCTGAACCATGACATGACTCACATGGATAACAGACCACAATATGTTACAGCTCAGTGTCCTGCTGCTTCAGATAGTACCTGTGTGGGATGCTACAGCACACAGATGACATCATACAATTTTGACAATTTTATATAAAGAATTCATAACATGATATGTTCAAATATTGCAATTCATGGGACTGGTATGTGTACAAACCCTAAAAATGTAAGAGAAAACTGGTATTTGATCTCTTAATTTCAGACATGTTTTATCTTGACTGAAAAGTTTTGAGTGTTGCAGATCTCATTAAAACGTCTTATATACAGTACTAATCTGAACACTCGTAACAATCACCAATTGCAATGAAGAAATAATATTCAATTAATTTTTTTTTTTTTTTTCAGATCTCATTCTGTCCCTCCAGGTGTGCATGTGTCCTCTGCACAGGATATATATATATAATTTGTGTAAAAATGTGAGTGAGAATCACCAACCTAGTGTAAAGGCTAGTGAAAATATACTTTTTTTCAGTTTTATTGCGGTGAATTTTGGCACTTAAGTATAATTCTGGAAAAATCTGATTCCTAAAAGGTTATGATACTTTTCCCAGTGTTGCAGGGAGGGTCTGATGTATGGACTCATATGAATAGGTTGCTATACTATGAGTAAAGTCAGGGTCATCAATGCTGTCTCATTTAGGAGCACATACAACAGCATTCATATACATCCGTATCTGATACAGTTACATCTGTCCTGAAGCTCTCACTGCATGAGGGGAAACTAAATTGTAAAGTTGTATCTGCCAGTCATTATACACACATCTGAACACACACACGCGATTGTGTAGCCTACGTTAAGTTCATCAAACAATTTAGAAATGTAGCCTTGAAATTTGCGATTATTCAACCCTGATTGAATTTCGAGTAAAAATATTACAAACAGGAGGAGGAGTCCGAATGTGTGAAAGTCAGAACTACGAAACTGAACAGACCTGCACGCAGCGTTGTGCTTCCCAATCGAAAAAACTCTTCAGCTGCAGTGATGAGAAGCGCAGCGGTTCTACTGGGGGTCCTTTGGGTTTCAGGTGGGACTTATACTTTTTAATATTTTATTCGGGAAAATGTATAATATAATCAATCGAATTAGTTTATTGACTTAAGGCTTATAGTACGTGGGTACATTTCATAGTTCGAGTAAAGTCGTCCTTTGACGGAATAGTCGAATTAACAAATACACGCGAACCTTTCATCAGGCGAATCTGGTGCATGAAAATCAAAAAATTAAAAACTTATAACGCTGAAATTACCACATTAAAACACGAAATATGTACACAGTTCATTTAATGTCGCCCCATCGCATTCACTCGAAAGAGAAGCGAAACCAGCGGAACTAGAGCTGTACTTCAGAACCAACTCATTTTCGATGGTAGCCTACTTAGAGGCAGTGGAAGTGCCTTGCGCGGCAATTCAGATAAAGCGGTAAAGAAGGGATTTATATTAACGCCTGTCACTTTTCGGAAAGTGCGTGGTCCACACGCATCCTCACCCAAAACTGACTATACTGTTCTTTCAGTAGTATTGCAAGGGAAAAAAATCACAAATAATGAATTTCATTCCAGTAGACATTTTTATTCACATATTTTAAATGAAATCAACAAAATCAAGTCTACACCAACATTTTAATTTTTGGACGTTCAATGAGCCCGTTTCCCCCGGTATAAGTGGATGCCGCATACAGACTTAATTTATTAGCATCAGAGACGTTAAAGTGTTATACTGAGGGGATTGTCCGCTGTTCGTTTACCTGAAATACAGCAATGCCTCATGTCGTCCCGAGAACACTGAACTGAAACGACCTGGAGACTCATTTCTGTGGTGACCAGTGCACCACAACTCCTCCCTGAGTATAATGGAGAATTTGGTATCTTTTTTCTCTTAATTAATACATTGACATTGGTCTTTGCACTTCCAGTTTTATTCACAATAAATACAAGAAGACTTGATGTAACTCCTTAAAGTTTGTTTGTTCTTCTGACAGCTTGAAATAGCTTCTATTTTAAACACAGAATTGCCTAAACATTCACAGGAAGCATATTCACAGTCTTTGTTCAAATGTTTTTTTTTTCAGTTACAGCACCACTTTAAAGTAAAATGTGGGTAAGCATTTGCTGTCACAACTACCCCAATTATCTGTCACGATAACGCTTACCATTCCACAATCCTAAGAGAACTAGTATCCTGTAATATCTTAGGTTATCAGAGGAACCATTGTTTGCATGAGTCTTGGGGTGGTTGCATCGATAGAGTGGTTTGCTTACAAAAGGAGAAATTCATATTTACATATTGTAATTGAGATGCTTTTAAACATACTGACTTACATAATTTATATAAGGCAAATAAACAGTAGTATAAGGAAAACAATTCTCTAGAACATGAAACAATCCATCTATGACTCTGTGGGGTAGTGATTCTGGTTGGGACTGTGACTCTGTGTGGGGTAGTGACTCTGGTTGGGACTGTGACTCTGTGGGGTAGTGACTCTGGTTGGGACTGTGACTCTGTGGGGTAGTGACGTTAGTTGTGGCTGAGACTCTGTGTGGGGTAGTGACTCTGGTTGGAGCTGTGACTGTGTATGGTAGTGACTCTGGTTAGGGCTGTTTAATGGGCAGTGTTTGGTAAGGATACACTATAGCAGCATAGAAAAGAAATCTGAAGCAGAGACATGTGGCCATGAAGGCATTTTACCTAAGCTGATGATACGAGACACTAAATAGTTTATCCCACCCATCAGGCCAAAGCCGTCCGTCAAAAACTGCTGTACAGTTCTCTGTTTTATAGATTACATTTGTGTCTTGTTGGTCAAGCTCTTAGTCTCATTTGGAGCCTATTAAAATTTCATTATATGAAAAACTCATTTTACTGTCTTTTTCTCTCCCTACAGGTGTGCATGTGTCTTCTGTTCTATCTGAGGGTCTGAAATGCATTGTGGGAGAGACAGTCACTTTCCCAGCTGCAGTGAGTGAGGATGGATACTTAATCAAAGATGGCAGCATAACTGCCAGAGTGAGTGATCATAACTTACGCAGCTACAATGAAAGTTTTAGAGACAGACTGCAGTGGGACAGCAGTACTGGAGTCTTCTCCATCACTGGCCTGAAGATGGAGGATTCTGGAGAGTATAAAGTACAGGGTGATAATGCACAGATTTACCAGCTCACTGTGTACAGTAAGTATCACAACTGGGTTCACTGTGCAGTCAGCTGCAACACAAAAACATTGTTAATCTGTATGGAGTGTACCTAAAGTGTGAAATATGAAGTCACACACAGGGTGGAGTCAGGGGCCAGTGTGTACTGACCAGTGCTGAAGGCTCTCCTTACTTTTGTGTCTCTGCACAGATCCAGTGTCCACACCTCAAGTGTCCAGCAGGAACAATATCAGATTCACCTGCATTGTGCTGTGCTCTGTGGAGAACGGGAGAGAGGTCACCCTGTCCTGGCAGAGAGAGGGGGAGACACTGTCCAACACCAGCAACCCGGATCTCAACACCAACCTGTCTCTCTCTCTAAGAATAGATGAGTACAGCTCCACCTACTTCTGTGTGGCTGCAAACCCAGTCAGTGAGAAGAGAAGTACATTCAACATCTCAGAGCTCTGTAGTGACCACAAAGAAACTGGTAATGATCTATAATCTTTTCCCTGAGGCCACATTTACTCTGGATAGGGAGGGTGTGTTCATTCATTTAGCTTAGCTTCGCACCTTCAGCTGTGTGGCTGCAAACCCAGCCAGTGAGGAGAGAAGCATCTTCAGCATCTCAAAGCTCTGTGTGTGAGTGACACTGTAGTGATTAGTGTGTATCAGTGATGCTGCAGCAATCAGTGTGTGTGTATCGGTTATGCTGTAGTGATCACTGTGTCTCAGTAGCTGGCTGGACTTGGGGCAGGTGCTGCTCAGTGCTGTACTCTGGCACCTCTGTACTGTAGATGTGGAGACTGTTTACTCTTTTACTTCCTGCCTTGAAAACACCTTTAGAGGAACCCACTACTGCTGCTGGGATTGTACAGGCTACAGTATCAGGGCAGAGAGGGAATCTCCAGGCCTGCATGAGTTCCCTTTGGACTTTATAGAAATACATTGACTGCATTGAATGACAATGGGTACAACACAATTCATTATATGTTAAAGATGTGATGCATACTCTGACCCAGATGCCTCCGTCCCATGTGTTCTTTATAAATTGAGCTTAAACATGAGTGAGTTTCCTCCCCATGAACTCAATGACTCATGCCCCCCCCCCATCCATGTTTTGATTTTAAACCAGGCTTGAGTTGGTTCCATTACCTCCATATACCAAGCATAAACATTGTTACATCTTTAGGTCTGACTCTGCTTCAATACATCAAACACAAGTCTTCTGGGCAGTTAATACTATATAATGAATTGTACAACTACATTTCTGTATTTATTTCAAACAGTTGCAACTTTTATCCTAAACTCTTGACAAGGTAAAATCAGCCTATATTCAAAATAAACACCCTGTTGGAATGACAGATGTGCTGTTGGGCTGGGAAACACTCACAGCGTTCTATACTGGACTCATTCCTGCTCTGGACTCAGTGGCTGCCGGTACAGCCATGGAAATGGCATTGTGTGCTGCAGTCTCACCTGTGATCTTCTCTGGTTAGAAATGACTTTAGGTTTCAAGCTCTAGGTAACTGCAAAATAAAAAACCACAACACAAAGTGTCTCATTAGGGTACTGGGTCACTGCAAGCCACCAGAATAGCTCTGATGCACCCTGGCATAGATTCTACAAGTGTCTGCAACCCTACTGGGATGTGACACCATTCTTCCAAGATAAATTCCATTAGTTGGTGTTTTTTGATTGTGGTGGAAAATGCTGTCTCAGGCACTGCTGCAGTGAAAGAGTTCAGCTGGGTTGAGATCTGGTGGCTGGCATATGGTTTACATTGGTTTGATTTGTGTGAAAACATTCACGTGTGCCCTGTGGATAGGGGGCATTGTCTTCCTGGAGGAGACCCTTCCCATCAGGATAGAAATGCTTTGAAGCTCCTGCCAAACCTGCCCCAGCAATCACCCCTCAGAGTCACTGAGGTTTCTTCTTCCAGCCATGGTAGCCAAAATAAAGAGTAACTGATTTTGTTGAGAATAGATACTGATAGTTCTCAACTGCCTCCAATAGATACTGGTTGTTCTGTTCAATGCCTCCAAGACAAGAGACTGATAGTATTCTAGAGGTTTAAGTCACTGCCACATTACTGTCTTAACAGTGTGTAAAATATATAACATTTTATCCTCTTTCCTGCCATATGGATTCTGAAGTATCCCCATTTCCACACAAGCCCCTGTCCCTGTCAGTACTTTCCCATCTTTATGCCTGGTATTGTGTGGCCACCATAGCTGTTTGTTTATTGTTAATATGACTTATTATCTAATTAAAATTGAGGGTTGTTTTTTCTCAGTTTTATTATTTCACATTTTATGAAAAAATTGGTTCATACATGGGTTTTGTTTTGGCTCATTTTTAGTAGTAGACATAATTACAAATGTTACTTATTTTCAGTCACTCTGAAAATCATCACATTAAAATGTCACTAATTGTGTATATGATAGGAAAATCTTCTTTACTATATATATTGAACAGCATCATTTCCACATTCTGGCATTCATACTCCGCCCCCCCTCTCTAGGTTGCCCCCCCTGTGCTACTGCCACTGTGCTGGTTGCATTGAGGCTGACGGAGTTCATACTGGTGACTGGGCTGACAGTGGGACTGTTACTCCGTCTGTACCGAAATAAAAATATTATTAAACACAGGTAAAAAGACTGCCAAAAACAGGCAAAAACAAACTCAGTATGCAGTTGTGCCTTTTTTACACCAATGTGAAACTCTGTGAAATTGAAGAAAAAGTGTCAGTTTGCAAGTGTTCACACTACTGGGCAGCCCTGTTACACAAGAACTAACTGACACCTCTGGCCCTGTGAATGACCTCACAGTCACTTACCTCACTGGGACAGACGCAGACAGAGCTGACAAAGAGCTGCAGCCCATCTGATGATGTCACACACAGTCACCAGACGCACACTGCTGTCATCGCACATTTCTTCCACTATTAAAATATTTATGACTACACAAACAAAATTAAACCCCAAATTCACACTTTTGCCAAAATTGTGTCTGCTTCTGGAACAGTCAAAAGATTTAATTGTTATGACACAGCCGAGTGCACAGCATACTCTTTTCCTGATTACCCATCAAACACGACAGCAATCCCTCAGTGATGCACAGAAGCAGCGGAAGGTACTAACAGGTCCTTGGTCCAAGGTCCTGTGACAGAGATACTTGTGGTAATAAAGAGGGAGGAGTTCCTGTAGTTCCTGCTAACCTTGGAAGTTCTTTCAGCAGCAGATAACTGACACCACAGTAGTTATACACTCTTAAACACACACATACAGCAGTCTGCATCCCTGTATGCAGGGAGATCTGTCCATCAGTGGTGTTTCCCACCTCGCTCACACCCTGTTTCCTGTCAATATTCTCCCACCACTTCCCTCTACTAAAGAGCTTTAGGAAAATGACAACAAATGGCCAGCAGAACCTAATTCTCTGGCGCAGCTGCACACAGTGAGGCTAGCATTTCTTCACACTTATTCGCTTTCATTCATCAGATGATTTTGTTTTTCTTAAGGTCAAAAGCATCAGTCAGAAGCCAGACAGGAGGAGATGTGTGCTTGGATCCCCCTTTGGAGACCAATCTCAGGCAGGATTTCAGGTTCTCTTATAGTTTGAGTTCACAATCATGGCATACTGGCTGGCTTAATGGAACAATTGTGGCTTGGGTATCATGAATCACAGAGCAATTTCTCTTTCATGCAATATGGAGTTAACACACTAGTTTGTGCAAATATAATTATTCTCCATTCCTAACTACACAAATATCTGACTTGGTCATGTGGTCACAGCTGCATATCGTCTCTTAATCTGGCTTTCAATGGTCTTTCAATTTCTACCTGCCTTCTACAGGAAATTAAAATTGTGCAGGATTATCTCTGAAATATTCTTGATAAATTTATTTATTTATGTTTAGGAGAACGTACCCAATGATGATTCTAATCATTCAACAGCTCTGCAGCCCAAAGTTTGACAAGTCCAGCATTCTGTGCAACAATCATTTTGTTCAATAATGTAGTTAGTTTGAATTTTTTCACATGAATTGACTTATATTTAACATATTTACGGTCGACCCAGCCCAGACATTTCTCTTTAACTTGAGGAACCTCTAAACCATAACAAGCAAAAGTCTCAAAGACAGTTGCAGCTGGGAGTGGAGAATGGGACCATCACATGTTCATCTGGTGGTTGTTGTGGTTTAAGTGCTTCTGTCCTGTTCCTCTGAAAAGTGTGTTGCTCGCAGCATGCTGAATTAAGTCTGTTGCTGGTGCTCCCTACCAAACAGGAAATTATTAATACCAGTGGCATTAATGTTCTTACTCCCAGCTGTAATAACTCTCTTGCCTCTCATAGTACCATTTCTCACTCCCAGCAGTATTAATATTGACAGTTTTCTTTTGGCAGCACTGAGAGAAGAGGAAGGAGGAAATATCAGGAGTCTGAGTCACGCTTGTAGAAACACAAAAGAACACTGAAATTCAGCTCCCCAAATAATTTGCAGCTACAAAATTACCCTGGAAGACGTATTAGTCAACTTATCTGATGAGTAAATGATGTGACCTAGCATATAGTTTCCTTGCTGCAAAAAGGGCAGTAACAGATAGCTAATGAATACTGTAGCTGGCTATGCTGAGTCGAATGTTAATCACAGCTCTCGTCACTGTTCAGTGACAAGTTTGTGGGACACCTGGCTGTCTAGCTTGAAGTTGTTGCAGATTTTTTTTTTCATGTCAATTTTTGGAGCAACAGTTTAGTAAGGAGCTAGTTAGGAATAAAACCAACTGGTTTGCAAGTTAAAATCTGTTGTAAAAGTAGCAAAAATATTGTCATTGCTATTTAAGTCTCAGTATCTGAAAAATCAAAATGTGTATGTTTGTGACAATGATTTTTTTTTAACCATGTTTTTATATGTTGTTAATAAATTGTTCACCTCTGCCTAACCATTAAAGACCTCATGGGCATTAATTGTTCATGCCAACCTATTGTATTCTATTTTTAAGAATATATGTCTGAAAAATAAACACACAAACATGCGTTATCTTCTTGTCCTCACTACCCATAATGACTGCAGTCTGTTGGATCAGTCAGCCTTTGTTTGCTACAACAATCAGATGATTGTCCCCAAATGTAAACACATCCGTTTTAAAAACTCATTTGTCCCTGTCTCTATCAAATTTTTAAACAATGCTGCTTGAGGCTGTATGGATCGTGCAACAGTCTTGGTGTTCTATTATGGGCGTGTGCAACATGTGTTACACATAATATGTAATGTATTTTATCATGGGGTGTATGCAATATTTTGTTATGCATTTTACCATTGTGATTGGCACAGCTGGTGCTGTTCTATTTATATTTAGTTTATTCTATTGTAACTGTGAAGGCATTTTATGTACGCAGTATTGAGTCCAAGACAAATTTCCCTAAGGGGACAATAAAGTATATTGTATCGTATCGTATAAGAAATATTATTAGAAACAAACATGGAACGGAATGAAAATAACAATAGCTAATGAAATCATTTGGTAGTTTGAAAAATAACTCAATAAATGTGAATTTTTCTAAAGGGAATACTTCTATTAGAACATGGTTCCGTTCAATTATACTCAATTCTCAACAGCAGCACTGGAGTTTTGCATTTGATATTTGCCTGACTTTATAATAATCATTCCCATATACTCCAGCCTCATAACTACACTGCACACACAACATTAAAAATTGGGGTTATGGTTTCTCATGCTCTAGCAGTGGATATTTGATTGAATAAATGATGTTTGCCTTTGGATGCTGTCTTTGAATGAAACTTTCAGTGTTAATCTTGTAAGAAGAATGTGCCGTTCATCACAAACCCCTACATAATGAATATGCTCACCATTTTCAATACAACAATCCATGTTTCTCTGACCAAGCAATGTGCTTTCCTGTTCAAAGCTACACCTTACCAGCTCACACTGTGGAGTCCAGCAGCAGTGGCCATACTGAGGGCTTGATGTGTTACCTGGAAGGTCAAGGCTGACAATCATTTTAACCTCCAGCTTCTGGTTTGGTGAAGCCACTCTCTTCCCCTTTTCCCTCTTTTCACACTTTGAACTCCTTCTTTGCTGCTGCCAGACGCCACAGCCACCACTGAAGGAGAGACCCAGGACTATAATTAGATTTCAAAGAAACTTGGCTAGAGCGCATGCAGCCTTGTCAAACGTGGGCTACTTCCCTTTTGAACATCTGCTTTTATCTAACAGGCCCTGTCCTCAGTTTGCTGTCTGTCCTGTGTCCCTAGGTATCCTCTAGAGAGGTGCTGCTTACAGCTAGATGATTCTGTGGTTCAGCGATCACTTGAGCAATTCTTTGTCTCTCAGAAAATCAGTGAAACAATCACTTCCTCTGTGTCCCTCCTTTACCTGCATCAGCCAGCTGCTGTGTGCATTTCTGGCCCTGGAACCAGTGATGTGAGGCAGAAGCAGCATTCTGCGCTCATTTATGCATAATAACAGCAGGGGCTCAATCATCTCATCATGGGCCCCAGCCCACAGTGCCATATAAACAGATGCACCGACACCTTGCACCAGGGAAAACATACAGCTACAGACGGCACTGACACTGATGACACTGAATCCTGTTTTTGCAACAATTGTATGATGGGGTAAAGTTACAAGTAACCCTCAAGGCTTGTTACATTTTAATTTTGGAATATCTATGGGAGAGTCAAACTGGCTTCTATTCATGGGATGGAGCGAAAGAATTCAGTAATTAAAGGTATTACAAACAACTTTGAAAGAAAATTTGACAATTGGCTACTGATTCAGGCCGCGGTTGGTAATTATCCGCTGAAATCTGGGGCAGCCACAGCTGCACAGTTGCCTGAGAGACCTTGTGAGACCCAACTCACACCCCTCCACACTGCCTGCAAGATGTTATCTCAGCAGTGACCTAGAACCACTTGCTGAAAGCAGCTGGCCTTCCAGCACAGCACTGTATGAAATCCTCTACCAGCCGAGATGACATGTGAGATGCAGGTGAGGTTACTGCAATTCCCCAGGCCTGGAACCCCCTCAGGTCAACATTTCCCAGACAGGACAGCAAAACGCCCTCACTGATAGAGGTGTGTGGGCCCTGCTTCTGTTAGTGTGTAAAGAAGAACAGACACAGTGCTACTCAAGCGATACGTAAGCAGAGAAAATATTACTGACTTGTTAAAATACATAAAAGGTTGTTTTCTGTTGCTTCTACAGACTGCCTGAGACATTATAGATATGTGCACTCAGTGCCCATTCAGAGTTACACAGGAAGCATACTGCCCTACACACCCTCCCTGTCAGTGCAATGGTTCAACCACATGACTGTGGCGTGCAGTGGAAAAACTTTTCCCTCCATACAAACACGCACATACGCACACACAAAAACAAACACAATACACCAAATACAAACAGATACACAGACACAAATGGGAGCTTTTGAAAATGAATACAATTTGACCAAAGAAACAACATATCAAATATCATCCATGGGGGAAAAACCCTCTAATCAAACTGCTACCCAACAACTTCTTGCTTACCTGCAAAAATGCTTGGTCACATTTGGGGTCTCCATGTCTTCTGTATGCCACATACCTGCCTCTTACAACTGCTAATGTAGAACAATGTGTTTAACATTAGATCAGATTTATACACAACATCTAAACTGTGCAGCCCAGTCCAAAAAAGAATTTAACCTCAAAAGGTTACTGGTCCACAGTGTTGTTTCTCTGCCAGTTTAGATCAGTTCTGCTCTGTGAGGAGCCGTTTTTGCCAGTTAATGAATACAGCTGCTGCAGGTCTGAGCTGTTTGGCTGAAGGAGCCGCAGTAGTAAAGGAGGAGTGGAGGGGAACTGACCCTTACAGTGAGCTACAGGGGAACTGACCCTTACAGTGCGCTACAGGGAACTGACCCTTACAGTGCGCTACAGGGGAACTGACCCTTACAATGCGCTACAGGGGAGCTGACCCTTACAGTGCACTACAGGGAACTGACCCTTACAGTGCGCTACAGGGAACTGACCCTTACAGTGCGCTACAGGGGAACTGACCCTTACAGTGCACTACAGGGGAACTGACTCTTACAATGCGCTACAGGGGAACTGACCCTTACAGTGCACTACAGGGGAACTGACCCTTACAGTGCACTACAGGGGAACCAGTGCTGAAGACTAGAGATGTTAACATTCATCCATTTCACTGCAGCTCACTGGGCTCAACGATTTACACGAGGGAAACATCAGCACAGAGACAGTATCAGCACAGAAAGAGTGTTTTTCCTCTGTAGGAAATTTTAGATTTAAGTTTAAGGTTTAAGGTTAGAATACAAGAGCAGACAGTGGTAGAAAAACGACACAGCTTGTGAAAATAAACCACAAACACAGACCTCAGTGAGTCAGATGAAGGTTTTGACCAAAAACAATTAAAAGCAATTAAAATGCTATGGCTGATGAATTACAAGAGGAGGTTAAAGGCAGAAAAGAGAATAAAGTGGGAGAGAATATTCACACATTTCTCGCAGCAGGCGAGACCACTGCTGGGTAAGGAAAGCTCATCTCGGTGTGTGCTGTCGGCTGCACACTTCCCTCTTTCTCTCTGAAAAGTAGACCGATGTTTTAACTTTCTAACAAGATTGTGCAATAACTTCTATGCAGCAGATATAATTTGCTGCTGTCGTTGCAGTATGTCTTCTTGTGCAACAGCTCTGAGCAGCTCTCCTCTCTGAAGCCCCCTCTGCAAACAGAACCGCTGCAGCTATGCTGTTTCAGCTATAGGCTGCAGTAAATTGCTGTTAGAACAGACCTGACCCTGCAGTCTTCCGTACATCAACAGCAGAGACTACAGATTAAACCAGAATATAAAAATTACAATGCACCACAGCAGAAACTGTATAGTCAACTAGGAATTTTAAAATGGGTAGCTTACCATAATACAACACATTAATATTGGGCCAAACACAATACTTGCTGGAAACTTCACTGTATAAAATTAGAGGTGTTCTTTTCAGTGCATGACAGAGGGGTACAAGAGTTGTAGGAAAGAAATTAAGAGCTTAAAATGGTTGAATAGTTAAAAATGAACCACAAACACATGAAGATAAAAAAACACATTGACCAAAGCTTCTGATCGTGGTATTAAACCTTAGGGTTGATAAAATAAAAGAGGAAGTTATCATGCATAAACAGGACTGCAGAGACAGAGAGAATATTCACCTGATACGCTTGTAGCCTGCAGCCAGCTCCAGCAGCCCTGCAGTACTGAGAAGTGAGCAGCTCCCCACAGCTCCAGAGCAGAGAGGAGAGATTCCCCTGCACCCCATTCTCCACACTGATCTCTCACTCTGCACTTCGAACCGGGCTGTTACAGATTCTGCTCCTGCCCCCACACCATGACTAAGTGTAGATGGAGACCCCATATACTGTCCCTAGATAGTTTCAGCACTTTCACAAAGTGGTAAGGTTTAGGATTTCTTTTGGGGTAGCTGATCCTGGACCACATAAGCACTGAAAAGTGCCACAAAAAGGGAAGCTACACACTGACAGAAGTCTAAATTAAAAACAAATATGACAAACAAAGCAAAAATCCAACTCAGTCAGCTTTTTTACAGCACTGTGGAAATCCACAGAAATGCATTCACATTCACCAGCTGCACACAGCTTTAATGCCTTAAGCTAATATGGACCTACAGCTGTTAACTCTGAAAATCAATCAGCAACCAATTTATGCAGTAAAACTTCTGTAGTTCTGTAGCATTGAAGAGCTCTATACTGTCATCCTGATGCATGGACATTAGTTCAGTGACACTTCTATGTGAACAAATAAATTATTAAAATTGACAGGATCATTTTAACTTAAAACCTGCCAATAATAACCTAGATTTTTACATAATATTCAGGATTGCCCTGGGGAACAGCAAACACTTGTATTATATTCAGTTAAAATCCATGTATTTCTGGTCAAGCTGGGGAAAACTGCAGAACCCAACTTCAGCAAATTTTACTTTACTCTTTCAAAGTTCAAATATTGTCACCTTCTCCACTTATTTAAATGAGCTATAATAGATATGTAAATATCTAGTTTACAAAACACCTTTCCCCTACATCTTCAGTGACTGCTGGCAGTCCCTCACTGCTTAAGAATCCCTGCGGTAAACAGGAAATATTAAAATATCAAGTGTGCTCGATGTCTGGTCAAAGGTGATTGTAAGAGATTAATCAGCTCTGAAATCATAACGTGTGTAGCACCCTTTACTCTGTGTTTCTGGGAGAGGCCTTTCCAGGACTCTGCAGATTAGTCATATGCTGAGGAGCAAGGGCTGCTTGACCCCATTACTATAACGCGACAAAAAAGTGTTTTAGAGACAATAGGCTTTTGGCATGAAGCCTCACGAAAAAGTCTTAAAACAGTATTTTATTGCTTCAAAGTAACTGTAAATTGATGTTCAAAACCTTTGTCCTTAGACAAGGAGTTCTCATTTGTTTTTCATTTTTTTATGCTGAGGAACTGAAACTGGACAGGAATAGTCTACAGTGAGAATCTGTTTTTCAATTCTACACTTTCAGCTGTAGCATTCCTCAGTGACTCCAGCTGCTCCTGCTGTTTTCTGCCCAACAGATGTAAAATCAGTCGGTCCATATTTAACTAAACCTCCTACCATTCAGCTTATAATTTAAATTTTGACACATGATTTACTGCGGAAGGCAAACACACCAACACAAGGGGTTTTCAAAAATATTTGACTTCCCCAAACCCTGAAACCCTGTAAATAGGGACCCCTGATACTCCACATGAGGAAAAACAGTCTACATATTGTTTTTGCATGGGATCATTCAGCCTGCTGTCTGAGCCATGGTCCGATTAAAACTTCACTTGGTGGTTCATGGCCTTTCTGCGCCCCTGCCCAGAGCTGTGTGTAACTGACAGGTTGTGTAAAAGAGGAGCGTGCAGCAGGGTGGTGTTTCTATCACAGCGCGCCCATGCTCTGCACACACTGCGGTGAGCTAGGCCGCCTGGCACATACTGCACTGAGCTACGCCACTTAGCCACAGCCTAAAGGTCCTCAAGCGCAAGAGCTGTGGTGACCATCTGCTCAGAGGCTGCTCTGATGGCTGCAGCCTCTGTGGAAGAGAGGGCCTCTCTGTATAGACTGCCAGTGGCACTACACCAACAGGGCCAAACACGACAAGGCCCCTGATCCAGCCTCCACCCCACTGACCCTACCAGACCATCTATTTCCTAAAGCTAAAGCCCCACAACACAGCTAAAAAAAAACAAAAAAAAAGTAACAACCTAACTCAGCGTTTCCCAAACCTCTCCTGGACTACCCTTGTCCTGCATGTTTTAGTTTTCTCCCTCCTCCAACACGGCTGATTTAAATGATCAGTTTGTTATTAAGCAGCTTCAGGAGTTCATAACGAGTTGATCATTTGAATCAGCTGTGTTGGAGCAGGGAGAGATCTAAAACATGCAGGACAAGGGTAGTCCAGGAGAGGTTTGGGAGACGCTGACTTAACTCATCACACCTTCCCCCCCACAACTCCAAACTCTGACTTCTCTATAGTGTTGAAGGGCCAGCAACCCCCACCTCCCCCTGCATAACCATCTCAGGATCTTCAGACAGTTCAGAGAAGAAACGGAGACTGTGGCTACAACAGGAAGGAGGAGGGGACAGCTCAAAGAACACGAAGACGACAGCTACCGAAATGTCAGAAGAAACATCAAGCAGGTCAGCTCATCAACATCCTAGACATAAAAAACCGATGTGGTGAGGGAAGAATTAGGGTTGGTTACCTACCTAATGGACTTTGTAGGACACTAAGCTTTTATCATTAATAAATACAGTTAATAGTGTCGATATTAACTTGTATGAAACCATACAGACCACTCATCGTGCAGCGACCCATTTCCACAGACCTGCTGGACGGAGCCGCCAATCTCTTACTAAAGGTTGACATCACTTTTGGCGGTAAAATTTGAAAAATTTGACCGTTTGCCTCTGATTCGGGGACAATATAATCTGAGCCAGATTATCTGAAAGCGCAAATTATACTGTCACTGACATAATGTCAAATATATTTACTTTTACAGTAAGTATGTCATTCAAAGTTGACTTTACTGAGAATGAGATAACAAATAACCTCCGGCATGACATGGTCCACCGACATCACACGGTGCACTCCTGACAACTCCCTCTAGTTGGCAGTGTTGGCTTTCAAATGAATTGTTTTACGTGTGCAATGCTGGTTCATGATGGTGAAGTGAACTGTGAGATACTGAAGACATTTTTGTTTTTCTGTAATTTTTTATTCTCTTGATGGCCTTCTGTTACAAAGTAGGTGCTTTTACTGCAATGCCATGCCTGTTATTGCTTTAATGGGAAAAATTTGAGTCTGAAGTAAAATGTGAGGTATGCTGTGTTATTTTTTTCATACTCTTTTGTATGTGCCAATTGTATAACTTCAGGCTAGTCTCACCAGTCTCACTGTAGCTTTACAGTAACCCAATTACAACAGGACATTAGTTCCAAACCATTTAGCAGAGAGGATCACATGTGGGACCTGGGCATAACCTATACACTGAACAGTCCCTCCTTACTTCTAATGTAGAGCAGCGTTGCATGTTTTAGATCTCTCCCTGCTCCAACACGGCTGATTTAAATGATTAGTTTGTTATTAAGCAGCTTCAGGAGTTCATAACGAGTTGATCGTTTGAATCAGCTGTGTTGGAGCAGGGAGAGATCTAAAACATGCAGGACAAGGGGTCCTCCAAGAGAGGTTTGGGAAATGCTGATATAGAGCACTGTTACTTACTTGCAATGCAGTAGATAAAACAAGATAGTTCTTGCAGTTAGAGTCCTCCCTGCTCATTTAACAGGTCTGATGAGTTCCACGCTGTGAGGCAACCATTTTGTTGTTTTACAAATAAAATGGCTGCATCTCTATGCTGTTAGGACTGTAAGGTGTGACTCTCTGCAGTATAGGCTAGCAGAGAAGACATTACCCTACACTGTTCCATAAAGCTACTCCAGTACATTCAGAGAGACTAACAGAACAGTTGTACTAGAATGTATTACTTACCATGCACTACAGCAGAAGCAGTGTTGTGGAAGTGTTAAAATTAGGGCCTCTTGAAACTTCCCCATACAGAAAAAGGAATGTTAATTTTTTTCTGCAATGTGGGATGCCTTCACATTGGTGTGGTTTTTGAAAGGAAGCAACATTAGCAAGAGGTGCAAGTGAATAAAAAGAACCCAAACTGTGAACAAGTACAGATGGAGACCAGTGTTATGAAAACATTTTGACAGAAACCTGGAACTGATAAAACCTTAAAGAGATACACTGCAGAAAAAGGAAGGCAGCAAGACAGAGAATACTGATGTAATGGCATTTGTAGCAGCTTGCTGGGTGTCTACTGACCCTGAAGTGACTGTGTAACATTCAGGATATCTTGTCTCACTCATCCTTAAGAAACAGCTGTCCCATTTGCTCATCTCCGTGTCCTGACATTCGCCAAATGTCACATGTCACATGTATGTCACTATAATTCTGATGTGACTATGTTTAAATATACAAATATGTATACAGTATTAATAGTGCACAGATGTTTCTTTAGTTTTTTAGACATTTACTTAATACTTGTAATACTTGAAAACAATCCAGCCCAATTAAGTACTCCTGCCTACAATAATGAATCAGTGCAAAAATAACATTCAGTTCCAGATGATCCCTTTCATGATGTGGTTTACAGGAATGCACTGTTCTGTAAAAGCGGAGACCACCTGTATTACTCTAACAGAACCTGTGAGCAGAGCACTTCACTTCACACACAATAAAATGCACATTTACATGTTTTATTAGAAGATAAAGAGCATGGACACAAAGCATTCTTACAGGAATGAAACAGCCCAAATGATGTGAATAATATACTGACATGCTCTGAGCATGATTTAGCATTTTTCCTTTTAAGCTTCATAATATAGTAGCATCAAGCACTGTTAGCAGCATACATAAGTGTCTTCAGGCATATAACACCTGAAAGTTACAATGATGTACAGAGAAAAGGACAGGTGAGCTACTTCAGGTGTGTCTCTAACAGATGCCACTGTGAGCAACAGGTGATGACATGACTGAGTGACAGTTGTGGTCAAGTGATATTGATAAATAATTACTCTCCCATGTAAAAGTACATCAAATGATGAGTCTGATTGACATCTAAAATCCAGGATGACTTCAATGAATCCCACTGTTCACATTTCCCTCTCCGCAGGGTATTCATTGAAGTGATTCTGGTTTAGTGGTTCAGCGCTGAAGAGTGCACCAGCAGTAGCCCGCTGGAGCTGCAGCAGTAGACATCTCACAGCCAATCAGACAATGAGCACTGAAAACTGCCACAACAGAGGAGCTGCACACTGACTGAATACTAAACTAAAATGCAAAATATAAAAAACAAACATCTCAGTCAACAGCGTTTTCACAGCATAGTGATTACGTAGTAAAACAGCAAATACACATTATTTGGCAGCAAACAGCTTTATACAGTGCACAAAAATCTAATATTTTTTCTCCTTAAATGAGTGCAGAAAGAATGGCCATGGAATTCATACCAGAGGGAAGTGCAAAGCTGTTAAGGATGACTCAACACAAATGTAAAAATTACATAAAAACCAGCAAAGTTATCAACAAGCTATATCATTTAAGGAGTTTTTTTTTTCCCCCTCCTCCGTTTGGGGAATCTTCACAAACAAAGCACTACAGAGGAGAAGCTGCAGATGGCTGAATGAGTCTTTCCCTGTCATCAGGAAATGCATAGTGGATTTCAGCTTTAGCTGAAAGGCACAGCATTGTTTCCCTTTTAAAGTCTTGGACTGACCTCAGAAGAACCAGAGGAGAGAGCCAGCTTCCTCCAGCCACACATATGCACACACACTGGAGGAGTGGGAGCTACACTAACCCCTCCCCCTATGGGCTTACACTGCAGAGAACTCACAGACACTGCAGAGAACTCACAGAGCACTGTGCTCATAACACAGACACTGCAGAGAACTCACAGACACTGCAGAGAACTCACAGAGTACTGTGCTCACAACACAGACAATGCAGAGAACTCATAGAGCACTGTGCTCATAACACAGACACTGCAGAGAACTCACAGACACTGCAGAGAACTCACAGAGCACTGTGCTCATAACACAGACACTGCAGAGAACTCACAGAGCACTCTGCTCATAACACAGACACTGCAGAGAACTCACAGACACTGCAGAGAACTCACAGAGTACTGTGCTCACAACACAGACAATGCAGAGAACTCACAGAGCACTGTGCTCATAACACAGACACTGCAGAGAACTCACAGACACTGCAGAGAACTCACAGAGCACTGTGCTCATAACACAGACACTGCAGAGAACTCACAGAGCACTGTGCTCCTTACACAGACTCAGCAGCCAATGCCTCTGAGACAAAGGCCCCTTGCTTTGGATGGGAATTCAGCTTTGCTCATGCCCTTTACACCTGTGCAGATCATCTTTGCCAAGTAAGGCAACATGTAAAAATAACAACAGGCACTTGTAATCAAAGCTTTAACATTCAAATATTACACCACTGCTGTTAGAACATTCAGATTACTCGTGAGGAAGTGCAAACAAGCATAGACCTGTGCAAGCAGGAGAACACACCACACTGTTACAGGAAATAGAGCAGTGGCTGTGCTCTCCACTAGGTGGCATCAGATAAGTCTTCAGGAACACTCCAGTTACAATTAAAACTGAGCTGCACAAGTGATTATACTGGAAATATGAATATTTGAGATACATGAGGCACAAGCTTGATAAAATCAGACAGGTGAAGGAACCCAAATGAGGAGGCATACAATGTGAGATTCACACAGACATCTACAATGTGCTATTAAAAAATATAAAGACCGCAAGTTTCCCCCTTCATTCAAGCATTCTGTACAGCTCAGCCTCAGCCGTAGCTGATGGTTTTAGCGGGTGGTCATGGGGGATTAGGCGTTCAGTATAACCACTACAGGGCCCTGTGGTTACTCAGAGTAACACATGTGAGCACTCATCTCATTCTTTATATTCTTAAACATCACAATTGTGATGTGAGATATGAACGGATAGAACTCTTTCCTAAATTCAAAAGACATCATAACTGTTGAACTGACTCCCTCTTAGCCTGAATGTCTGAGGTTTACCCATTTAGATTTTTAATTTCTAGTACACATTAGTGTTTCCCATATTCAAATGATATTAATTAGTTGATTAACTACATCATTGAATTTAAAACAATTAACTGAGAAGGTATTCCAGCTTTTCAGAAACAGCTGCCAGTGATTTTCAAGTCACATTTAAACAAAAAATATGGTGACCAAGAACCTTTATATGCATCTTGTTTGACATCAGAATACTAGGTTCTGTAGATGTCAAATTAAAGACTCAATAAACAGCTCAGTGAAGCAGAGAGCTCATATGGAAGGGAAACCTGCACACAGGCAGTAAGAGCAGGATTGGGAAGCACTGCACTGGGCTGCTCTCTCACTCCTCATACGCACGTCTGTGTTACAATATTAATGAACTGATGAGGACTGAGACTGAGCCCTGCTTTACTGTATGGAGTAAATCAGCTCAAGCCATATTTAAAAATGGACTCAAAAAATGGAATGGAAAAAAAAATCTGGAATGGAAATCTGAAATGGAAATTGATGTCTAAGATACATCAGATTAATAAAAACAAACAAAAATACACAGTCTTGTTTTTTTGTTAACGTCTGATAAATTTTCTGTATTAATAACTAGCTTTGTTCGTGTCTTATGGCTTAACTTTGTGATTTGACTTTGTTTTAGTAGCATTTCCTTCCTTTTATTATGTACCTACGCAGTGCCACAAAACCAAAGATTTAACATGTGAAAGCCTGCAGCAGCACAGCCTGTCAGAGGTGACCATGAGGAGTGTCACTCTGAGACAGACGGCTGCAGGAGGAAGCTGCACACACTCTACATGTGTGTATTCAGAGACAGTTTGCTGTTTAAAACAGGATAAAATGAGTTTCATGGAAGAGACACAAAAACCTCACTGACTGCAGCAGCAACGCAGGGGAGAACAGCACACACACACACATGCATGCACGCACGCACACACAAATACACGCATGCGCGCACACACACACTCTCACACACACACACACATGCACGGACACACACGCACGCGCACACACACACACACGTGCGCACACGTACACACACCTCAGTAGTGGCAGGGAGAGGATTTACAGACACACAGGCACATCCACTCAAACCCTCAGTGGGGCTGTGTCCCACTGAATTCAGAATATAATAGTAAAATAAGAGAATGATCGAAGCCGGAGCAAATTGAGGGTTCGTATCCAGCACTCTGAGGGGTGTGGTGTCTTTCAGGAAGGCAGGGACATGGGTCTGCTCTTGGGTCCCATTGATGAAGACTTTTGGGTTTCAGGTGGGTGGGATCATAGTACTGTGAGGGGAAAGAAAAAAAGAAAATGAATAAAAGGAGAACACAGAAAGAAAGAGAGACAGAAGCCTTATCATCCACTGACTTGTGTTTGCCTCCTCTCGTACACCTCAAAAATGTGACAAAAGTTATGAGCTATATATAACTCAACCGTAAACAGTTACTTCAGGCAATGCACGACTTCTGGTTTATGTAATGTGACCTGTTTGCTCCATTAAGAAATTAGGATTTAACAAGGTGTGCAGCAAACCTGAGCTGCCTGGCAGGAACAACTTTTAGCACACGGAAATCTCTGTGTGTTACTGAGACGGGAGAGGCAGTAAGTGCACGGCTTGTAGGGGTACATTGCTACTCATGCACTGCAGACGGCTGGAGCAGCAGAGCGATGGACGCATTTACGGCTCTGACTGCGCAGCTGGGAAATGGAGTTCGCTGCTTAGGGTGAGCAGCACTGAACAGCTGCCGTCACCCTGCCAAAGCCTGACAGCAGCAGAGACTGAATCACCACAGACAATGTCACCAACAACTGCAAGGCTTTCTCACATTACACAGATTCCATGTTTTTTGTTAAAGTTTTTGTTATCCACGCAGATTGTCTGAAATTTGTGTGCTATTGCGAAAGCTACAGCATGAGATTGTTTAATTAACAAGGATGGCAATTTGAATAAGTGGCAAGTAATCCCAAAGCTTTCTCCTAAATGTTTCACATTGTAGCTTTCTTGTGTTACAAAATTCAAATTACAAAACGGAGCTAAATGTAGTTAAATCGATTTAAATTACTGAGAATAAACTTTTAGGTTAGGTTGAGTGCAATGAACAATAACATTTAGAACACAGACCTCACAAAAGCTGTGATGTGTCATGAGCATTTAACATAATTTAAATCGATAAATGCCATCCTTGTTAATTAAACAATCTCAAGTTGTAGCTTTCGCAAGCACACAGACTACAGACAATCTGCGCTGTTTCGCGAGCATAATCATTTACTCTATTTATGCAATTGGTGTCGATTATTCTGTGAATTATTTGCTTTATTGTCAATCAAGGAGGGTAAAGGGGAACAGGTTGAAAGTAATGATAGCTTTAAAGGTAGTATTTCTGCTTCCCCTGTTTCCAGCTCACCAGCCGCCACTGGTGTTACAAATTGTTTATATGTCACAAATTGTTGTGTGCATGGTGTTTTGCCCTGTTAAAGAGAGTAAGTTGTGGATAATTAATATATATTAATTATATATAAAGTTATAACCGTTAGTAAGAAGGGTATGCTCAGTTAATAGGGGTCCCCTCTCAATTAGGGACGCACGATGATATCAGCACAACATCCGTGTCGGCCGATAAAAACTTAAGAAATTAATTATCGGCATCGGCAGACATGGAAATTTCTGCCGATGTGCCTGGCCGATAAGGTGACGCCTTAACTATGCGCACGTGATGATGCCAAATGTTTATTATGAGTGCCAGCAACAAGCTTCAACATGTCAGCTGTATGGAAGTATTTCAAAATATCTGAAACAGATAACAAAATTGCCATTTTTCAATGCTTGTAGCACCAGTGATGCGAGGAGGGGTAAAATATATAGCTAAGTTTCTCACTCTGGGAGGATCCTAGCTGCATGCTGCTAAGCTTTTCTCATCTTCTGGAGGGGGCGTGAGAAAATTTTTAAATAACACGGCTCCGGAAGCAGAGACAGCAATGGAAAATAAGACAACCCGCAATCACCTAGTTCCTGCTTTGGGACTCAAACAGAGGGCGTAATTTTTGTGTTTGTACACTTACACAACGACACTGAACAGCGAATAAAGTCTGTAACTTTATTGTGTCTCTGCTCATTCAAAATAAATATCGCGGCTCCATAAGGAGAGAATGCGATGGGAAATAAGACAGCGATCATAATGAAACAGATAAGCTTCTCTCTGCTTCTCTCAGGGGAATGAGACCATTATTAAATTACGCGGTATATATATATATATATATATATATATATATATAATACACACACACACACACACACACACACACACACACACACACACACACACACTATATCGGTATCGGCAATCGAAAATATTGGCACATCAGATATCAGCAAAAATCCAACATCGTGCATCCCTACTCTCAATACACTCTGCACAGCGCTCCGCAGCGCTTCTAGCGGCGAACAATATAATTATATCTATACTTTGCTGCCTATTGAAGCCTTACAGTTGTTGTTTCAGCTATGCTATGGTATGGCGGTATATGAAAAATTCATACCGTAAGGGAAATTAAGACCGGTATACCGGTGTCCTGTGACTGCCTATAGTCACCTTTGGCAGGAGTCTGGCCGTAGCAAGGCAAAAGTGTAGTTTGGATGTTTTGGGAATTTGGGGGAGTACTCTAAGGGTACAGGTGAATAAGACTTTGGGTCAGTCATCACACAGAGTGTGTTAAGTAGCTGAGCACTAAATGGGTGGCTGATACAGAGAGCTGAGCACTTTAACATAATCTCCAATAAAGGGTTAAACAAGGTGATCTGTATGATCCATGACAATGAAAAATGGGTCCCTTCTGTTCTAAACCTACACTACACCTGTATTCTTAAGGCTGTGTTCACACGTAGCGTCTTTTTTGAAGCTGTCAGTGTCTGTTTTACATAATAATCCTATGGAGTAGACCGTGTTTTCAAAAACGTCCTGAGCGTTTTTTTTAAACACTGTCGCTGGCGTTTTATTCTGCAGCTCAGAGTGTTTTTTTTCTGAGAAGTTGAAAAAAGTTCAGCTTCTCAGAAAAAAAACACCCTATGTTAAGCGCTTTTTTTGACAGGTGACCAATCACACGCGGAGTAGTGACACCTGTCGTTTCCCATAACAACCACCAAAAATGGAGAAGGTAGCGGTGGAGAAGTTAATTGTGCTAGTTTCTGAGCACAGTGAACTGCCCAACATGACAGTTAAACGGTATCATAACATTCATCATAAAGATGCTGTTTGCAGTCAAATTGGATGGATCCTAGGAGTGTCTGGAAAGTGTTTGTGTTTACTGCTTGTTGTTAGCAAAACTAGCCTGGTAGCTAATGTTAGCTCTGCAACAACGTATAGCCAGCTAGATCGCTAACAATGTACATGGTACTGTTGTTATGGCAACAAAAGATGGTCTCAACTGCTTTTCGGAACAAATGCTGCCAGCATTTTTTTTACTTGAAAAAATGCTCTGGCCACCATTTTTCATCAAAAAAAAAGATGCTACGTGTGAACACAGCCTAATTCAACAGGTTTTTGACCTCTGTGGGTATTCACATCATCTCAGAGGCTGAGAAAACACTGCAGGTGATTCCTGCTTTTAAGATGTAAACCAGACGTCATGAACTCAATCCTGAATCCTATATTCCCTTGTATTTATCAACATGGGGTCACAATGCAGGCTAAAAATCCAATTCCTCATAAAAAGGCTAGATGCAGTGCTTTGTAAAAGTGTTCAGACCCTTGATCATGAATGCAGATTGCTGTAAACCATATCTGATGCTGAAGCTGTAACTATTGTACCTGCATCTGTGACTGTAAATGTCAGGCTTCTCATCCTGTGCAGAGTTTTCATAAGCATGATGGTGCCAGCACTCTGTGCATTCTCACTGCTGTTAAACCCGGTACTATTTATTCTTCTGTTTTTATCTATTTACAGCCAATGTGATCTGAGTTTCCTGACACACCTTTCTCAGTGTGTTTCACTTAGCCTGTACTTGAACATGCATGCATGCACAGAGTAAAAAACACTTACCTTCTGGGTTGGGTTGCTGTCCTGTAATCAGAAAGACAGCAGTGTTAGCTCTATACGCAGCTGATACAGCTTTGTTCTAACAGACCTGAGTAAACATAACACTGCTCTCTTAATTACAGGGTTACTTTTGAAGTGATTCCTGAGTGTACAATCAGTAAATCCAAACATTACCAGTCTCTCTATTATGCTGTTATATAACTTTTAATGAATGTCTTCCCGAAAGGCATCTTTTCCAGTTTATCCCCTTTCCCAAACCATCTTTTTGACAAGCTGTAATAAAGGTAGTGCAATCACACCAGGTAAGGGGAGCAAGCATCACACTGGCCAAATTTAGTAGTTTATATTAGAGCCCAACCGATAATTTGGTGTGCCGATATTATCGGCCGATATAAGCTAATTGCAGATTAATCGGTATCGGCGTTTATAACGGCCGATAAGTGACAATCAGAAACGAAACGGAGAGACGGAAGATGGATCCCTCAACCATGTTATGAGTGTTGTCGTTGTGTAGTTTGTCCACACTGCAACTGTTGGCAACACACACATTTGGAACGCCACAAATCACAACAATCAGCTGACCCAAGCAGAGTCGAGCAGAGTAGCCCTTGACGGAGATTATCTGTGTTCATGGTAAATTGATAATTGTCACGTGAAATACGTTACTTAAATAATGATAAATATCCCCCAGCACTTCTCCTCTTAGCCTAAATAAGCCTGACAACGTTCATGTCAGCCATGCCTGGTTTTGCTGCAGTAATGTGAAAGCCGGGAACCGTCAGTCAAACATCAAAATTACATTCAACGTTACGGTAGTTGAATGGTGTAGGCTAAGGTGTTGACAAACTTGATTGTAGGTTTATTTATGAAACAGTGTGGCCGTTCTAGCAGGTAAACAAACAACGGTCCTATCATTTCTCCCTCGTCACTTATAAAAATTCTCTGGCAACACCGCTTACAGCAGTTTATAACGCTGTCCATTGCTAAATTAGGTTACCCACAAAGCTAGCTAATGCCATGTTTATCAGTGGAAGACCGCTAACGTTAATGAGTGGTTAAACTATAGTGTTTAACTTATTCTGCCTAAATGAAGCAATGGTAAATATATCTACGACTCGCATGTCTGTAGTTACAGTCGGTGCATTGGAAGTTATTAACCCTTTCGCACGTACGGTCACACCGGTGTGATTACCCGTTTAGCGTGTATGCTAAAACTGATGCTATTAGGACACTAGATTGGAGAAATTCTAGCTAATTTTAGCTTTGAGGAAACAGCAATTTAATTTTAAAAATATAGCAGATGCTAACTGAAAACTATGAGAAGCTTAATAACGCTAATGAAAACATAATGAACCATCTACATCAGTGTTTCCCAAACCTCTCCCGGAGTACCCCTTGTCCTGCATGTTTCAGATGTCTCCCTACTCCAACACAGCTGATTTAAATCAGGTTGTTATTAAGCAGCTTCAGGAGTTCATAACGAGTTGATCATTAATTATGATCGAGCTGATCACCAGTTTATTTTTAAACAGCATTCTGTCATGTTACCTTGGTGAGGACTCTTAAATAACTACACATAACAAATATTAGGGAAAATCTCTGTTTATGTTATGTGTTTCTGGAAAAAAAAAAAGAATATCGGCTGATATATCATTTTGTATTTGAGGATTTAAAAATCCAATAATCGGGATCGGTCTTAAAAATCCTATATCGGTCGGGCTCTAGTTTATACAGACACCCTGCAGACAATTATCACGAGTGCAGTCAGGCAAAGGGACTTTGTTTCACTGTGTGTCACAAGGCAAGAGTTCTGATGTGAGCTGATCCACTGTACATCTCTCATTACTTCTCTACAGCTGCTCTTCCATCTAAATTTTAGAAATACTACCTGATATGAAATACCAGTTGATATAAATAATATACATATATTTCTTGAAAATTCTGAATAGCTTCGTTGTTTATCTTTCTAATAAATGGAATGTAATGAAAAATGTGATAAAATGATATGAAGTAAGAAATGTTTCCCAGTGTTTCCGCTCCTCAAATCACACGTGCAAACCCACCAGCAGAACATTCCTATCAGATTACTGTCAGGGTGTGACATTGAGTTCAAAGCAGTCTGATACTTACTCCTACAAAGACAGTAAGCAACTCCAGCCACGGCTACAATGACAGCTACTCCACCTATGATGCCGCCAACTACGGCCCCTGTATTGCCACCTGAGAGAGAGGGAAAAACAGAGAGACAGCTCAGAATACAGACATAGCACTAAACAATGTACTGCAGTGCTTATCCTAGCATCTGAAAACAGCAATAAGTGAGACATTTGTAACATAACGGAAAACACATGACTTATACCAGTTTATGTACATACTGATATAAGTATATTGCTATTAAACCAAATAATTTTAGCAACTTAATAATTAATAATGAGACCTACTTATTATTTATGTATCCAAGATCAGACATCTCTTGATTAAGTTATGATTTTAGTCACATATGAAATATAATGCTGTCAGCACTGTGTTTGCAGTCACTAGGGGGAGCAGGCAGAGGTCTACCCCCTCTGGCCTCCTGTTCTCTCTCTCCCTGGAACCCCTGCCCTGCTCCTTAAGCAGCTTACAGTGTTCAGGGTTTCCTGTTAAACTAAGAGCATATGCTGAGGATATGACTGATGAACCAGGACCCCCCACCATCCCCGATCGGATCCATGATAATCATGTGCTTAATTCACATTTTATTCATCTAACACAGCATTTTCATGGCTCACAGACTCCAGTGTGGAGCAGCTGGCAGAGAGGGGGACCGTGGGAGTTCTTACCTGAAGAATCTGTGGTTTGATCCACAGGGGCAGGTCCAGGGCCACATGGGAAACAAGAGACACAAGACAACCAGTTAGTATAATGGCTTGTATTATTTTTTGTAATATTGATTTTGTTTCATTATGTTCTCAATGCGCTCTATCAATGCATAAACTTCACTTTTAAACTGCCAGTGCTGACTTTAGTAGCACTGAAAAGATGCTAGGGTGTGTTTGTGTTGTTTGCTACTTCAGTTTTTGGCAAATCTACATTTAGTCTCCTGTATTTTAACCATCTACTATCTTTATGTATACAGAGTTGCCATTTATCTCTCATCCCATGTTGAATTTATACACAGACACTAGTGCTCTAGATAGTCTCTTCGCCTGGATCCCCACCACCTTGATAAAGATCCAGGTAATTTTCCACTTCTGTCATGCTCGAAACTTACACATCAGCTGATCTCAGCAATATAAAGCAACATCAGCAATATAAAGGCCACACTCCTTTTGCCTTGAGTTAGCCCTGTGTGCTAGCCAGACACAGTGACTGATACAGACAGAGTAACACATCCCAACAGCCTCACCACAATTAAAACATCAACACAAGCAGTACAAGGTATACAAATGACTGATGAAAGTACAGTCAATGCAAGGCACTCTGGGGAACAGAGAGACACTTGCACTTGATAACCTGGCTTTCATGGACCCTTAGCATTTATTTAAGCTTACAATGGTGTAAAACAAAGTGATCACAACATTGAAATGCTCTCAATTTTTCTGACACCATAACTGTAGAAATGATTTGTGCAGGTTATTTCAATTAGCAATATGCATCCACCCAAAGCAAATAACCACATTGCCACTCATACTAAAATTCTATAATGAGTCTCTGAAGCTGTGTTCACTTGGCTGGCTGGAACCATGCTTCATCCAGGTGAATCCAGTCAGATCTCCTTCAGTAAGCTCTCTATTTCACCAGTAGGAGTGAAAGGCACACGCACACTTCCTGACATCACCTTTCTCAGTGTGTTTCACTTAGCCTGTAGTTACTCATACACACATGCACAGAGTGAAAAAACACTTACCATTTGTGTTACGTTGCTTTTCTGTAATCAGAAAGACAGCAGTGTTGGCTCTTTATGCAGCTGATACAGCTTTGTTCTAACAGACCTGAGTAAACATAGCACTGCTCTCTTAATTACAATATTACTTTTGAAGTGATTCCAGAGTGTACAAGCAGTAAATCCAAAGCCTTAATGTCAGCAAATAACATGAGAAAATTAAGTCCCCTTAACAAACTTATTCTTAGTTGAAAACATCCACCTTTGTAAGTGTTAAAATTACCCCAGTGATTGGTCACAGTATTAACTAGTAGTATCAGTAACCAGATCAACAGAAGATGGACAACATTACCAGTCTCACTATTATGCTGTTATATAACTTTTAATGAATGTCTTCCCCAAAGGCATCTTTCCCAGTTTATCCCCTTTTCCAAACCATCTTTTTTCACAAGCTGTAATAAAGGTAGTGCAACCACACCAGGT
The DNA here is from genome assembly GCA_019176425.1 of Megalops atlanticus. Lineage (NCBI taxonomy): Eukaryota > Metazoa > Chordata > Actinopteri > Elopiformes > Megalopidae > Megalops > Megalops atlanticus. The sequence goes on from CM032894.1 coordinate 1,645,631, forward strand.
AAGGGGAGCAAGCATCACACTGGCCAGATTTAATAGTTTATATAGACACCCTGCAGACAATTATCATGAGTGCAGTCAGGCAAAGGGACTTTGTTTCACTGTGTGTCACGAGGCAAGAGTCCTGATGTGAGCTGATTCACTGTACATCTCTCATTACTTCTCTAAAGCTGCTCTTCCATCTAAATTTTAGAAATACCAGTTGATATGACTATACATGCTATACATATGTATGAGTGTGTATGAATATGGGTAACTGCTTTTTGAAGCAGAGTTTTGACATTTGTTTTAGAAATCTTCATAACAAGAGACTCCATAATTTACACTTAAAACAATACATTTTGTTTACAATTTTAAAACGTTATTAAAAACATACTGGAGAGAGGCCCATGTCAGAAGCCTAAATCAGTCTTACAAACCACAGCTATAATGGAGGAAGGCAAATCCAGAGGGAGTATGGCAATGATGACAAGTGAAAATTCCATTGTGAGTTGTCAAAGCAACACTCTGTCTAGTCAAAATTATTCCTCAATATATCAATAATATATTTCCGTCTAGTTATAATTGCATTTCAGATATCTATAATGGCATTTTAGATATCTTCAATTAAAAGTAAAGCATAAAAAAACTTTACAAAAAAAAAAAAACCTCTCAGAATGCAACAAAGAGCAGGCAGTGCATCAGTGTCCCTGTGCCTCAGGATGGTAGGTCTGACCCAGGGACACACAGAGGATTGCCTGCCATTTATTTGTTCTGTTTTTCCACAAAGACACTACAATTAACTCTGGTCAGGGTTAATTCATACATGGGTGATTACCAGTCAGACTTTGCCATCTAGCTACCTATTTTGTATAAATGTAAAAATGCATGAGTGATTCATGTTTAGAGTCCGTTTAATGTCAGGAGTTGCCTATGTGGTGGCATATGCTTTTTTATACTGTCCATAGGGGTTAACAGGAGTCCTTGCTTAATTTCAAATCAGGCTCTTTCAATCTGGCCACCTAATAATCTCCAAATTTCATTGGCAGAATAATATCCCTCCCTCCACACCTATGCTAACGTGTGGTGAGCCTCTTGATGTAAAAATGGCTGCCGTGTATCACCCAGGTGGGCTGTAAACATTAGTGGTGGCTGAGGTGATTTCCCCCCCTTAACTGTACAGTGCTTTTAGATACGTGAAAGGGTCAACAGAAATGCAATCCATTGCTGTTACTTCATCTGAGGAGGACTAACTGGGTTATGTCTGAGAGCATTCTAAGCATCCTCAAGCCTTATATTCTCTCTTGTCTTCATGCTACTTTCTTGACAGATACCTGTAGACTGTGCACAAAAATACATGTGCATATTACACTGTAACACTAGCCATGTAGTGCAAGAACACAATCACATAGCTCCCAAAAAGAATCTGTATACAGGTGAGAAGAAGTGCTTACACAATGCATCAAGCTCACCTTTGCAGTCTTCCCCTATATAGGTTAAGGACCTCTCCCTGCTGAAGGAGTTTACTGCCTCACATATGTATTCACCTCCCTTCTTCACTTTAACAGACAGGTCCAGCGGGGCCTTCTCAGAGGAAGAGGTGACAGGGTCTCCCTCATTGTCCACTCTCTGCAAGGACAGGGTCAGCCCTGTCCCGGTCTTCACAGTGCACCATAACTTGCACCCACCCTCATCCAGAATAGGGGAGAATATGGGCTTTGACACAGTTTCTGTGAAAGGAAAGGACAGCAACATAATGAGAAATAATGATCATACTATTAAAAACCTCACTGACATGATATTCTAATGACTCAATCAAAAAAAACAAACAATATGACTCACACCAATTTAGTTGCAGTCAAGTTTGGGACAAGTTTATGTATTCAAGACATTCACATTAACAGGTATATCCATGTAAAGGTCAATCCAATACTCTGTTCAACATGCAACTTATACGACACATGTGCATGGCATTATTACTTACAGTGAGCAGGGCAACGTGTCTGTATCCGCTACAGCTACAGTCCAAGTGTTGAAGCACTTGGCGACATCCATAATACGTGTCCTACAGGCTAGATACTCCTTGTGATAAATATGGGCTAATGCTCTCTGGGACGGGTGTATGTCAGGAATTCCCATCTGCTCCCTACAGGTGCTTAGTCAATATTTGGTAATTTTATCATAATCCTAAGATTATAATTACATTATTATTCATCTCTAAATACTGAATGTTATTCTTGTTCGCACAAATTAAGAAATCTTTTTCTTTGAAACTTACGGATCACCTCTGGGCAGGGGCGTCAAAGTATTTCCGTGAACATAGGCAAAAGAGAGATTTAAACCTGTTAACCCCTGCCCCCTAGTGGTGAAGACGCCCGCGTCAACATTTAAGTCGGTTACAAACTTTGCGTAATAAACGGTCCACTTCGTATTATCCGCCGCAAGTCACATAACGAAGCAACATCCCAGCTCGCCATTTGCGCCACCGCCGTCTAACATGAACTGTATTGTTCTGCACAGCACAGACGCCAATTACTCTCTACTGCAGTACAACGAAAGCTTACAGGTTAATAAAGTGACTACAACAGTCCCTTGTCGTGTAACTGCTCTGCTATATTATTTTTCTCATCTAATATGATATTTTACCTTTTTTTCAAATATTATTTTATCGTATAAATATTTATCGTAATATATCACATTTTATATACTGTTCATTTCTGTTCGCGGTTGGGTTTGTGAAAGGTGCTTTTGAATATATTTTTCATTATTTCATGGTTATTATTATTACAATTATAGTGAAGAGAGCTCAAGACTTTCTTTTAGGAAAGGTCTTACTTAATCTTGTGTTAATGACTGTCCGATTTTATACGTTTGGTTGAAAAATGTGGTTGAAAAAAAATAAAAATAGCATAACGATCACAAATTATATTATAGGAGACAGCTAAAAATCGTAAAATTAGAGAACCGTGGTTTTTGGACTTAACTCTTTATGGCAAAAATCCACAAGAGAAAGTGAGACGTTCAGTCTTTTCAGTCAAATATGTTGCGACGCAGAAAAGTGAAAAGGGTGGACTGGAAACACACGAATCACCCTTCGTCCACCTGAGAATTTATTAATCCGTTATATACCGATAAATCCTGCTGTAACCACAAACAAAACTTTCGTAAACAGCGGCTCATATATGCAATGGGTTTTCGTGGTATGAGCAAGTATGATTATTCGACGGGTATCACAGGTACGGGTATCACAACCAGAAAGAACTCCTACCATCATGCCATCCCATAACATCGCCTGTCCCAAAGCCGGGCAGTATATTTGTATTCTAGTACTGCAGGATAGACAGAGTTCCTTTCTCTTTTTGGTGCGCCTATACTGTATACGCGCTGTATTTTTTGGTTTTATGGCATGAATTTCATTTTTGTCGTTGCCTGGTTTTAGTATGTCTGTTATTTATATTGAAGAGGAAATAGTTGCAAGAAAATTAATTCAAAGTCACTTCAATAATCATGTAGTAACTAGGCAGAAGCGGACATTAACGACCAATCCTCAGCGTCGTTGAGTTTTCAGTGTCGACCCTTCTACCACTACTCATTGAGAAAGTAGAACCCTATCTACTTATCAGCATTGGCATCTTTTCATAACACGACCAACTGCAATGATTGATTTTAGACCATTATATCACTGAACTGTATAAAAAGTTCCACCTCAATTCTGATCCGCGAGACTGAATAATAGACATGATATATGAACGTAATAAAAACTATAATACAACTAAGAAAAAAGGTTGTAGAATAATTGTCATTTTTCAGACTGCCTACACAAATCTTTGCAAAAGGTGGGTTAATATAAAAACATTTAGTTTGTTACTTGTTTTTCACAGATGATAGGCATTTTATGTGTGCCACACAATACATATATAAACGCTAGTGATGTTACAAGGTTTTCCTGTATTTAGCCATACATGTGCAGCATTTTCTATTTAAGATATTGGCATTAAGATTAGTGAAAACAGACAGAAATGGTCTTTTTGGGGCTTGGGGTAGTAACAGGTTACAAAACTGTTAGGCAGACAAAAACATGGCAGAAAAAAGCAGTCACAGCACTGTACATCAATCTCAGGAAGATAAATAAAAATAAATAAAGAAAAAGAAAAATTTAAAAAAAAAAATAAATACATAAACTTCAAATTAAACTTCAACTACATTTTAACAATATCCATTCATCTCAGGACTTCAAAATATTGTTTCTGAAACTGTGAAATGTTCCTTTCTAATGACTTAATGAGTTAATTATCTTCCCTGTGATCAGCATTAGTTTTAGAAATGCGTACTGTTAGTGTTGTTAGTGTATACAGTATGTTAATATCAGAAGGGCTTCATGCTCCCTTGTCCCTAACACCAGTGTTTCCTCTAGTGGTATTCCTGCATGGTGCGCTAATTTGTAGAAAGCACTATACATATCAGAAAGAGAACTACAAAAATACTACTTAGAATAGGCATGGCCAACCTTAATCCGTGTATTCATTTGTAGTAATAGTTACTAGGCAGTTCCAGTTCTGCTGGTTTTGATGGGATGGTGAAATTGCAGGGATAACCTGAACATTCATTATTCAAGAAAACCATGTTCATCTTCACTGCAACAGTATTTCTTGTTTTGGAATATAGTCACAATTTTTACAAATATAAAGCAGTGCAGATTATTTTAAATTCTGAAAACATTCCTTTCTGACATCACTCACAGAGAAAATCACTATGTTAATACACAAAGACCTGCTAAAAATTATACATTCAAAATATTCCCTCATAAAACATAATGTTTTGAAACAAAAAATAGCTGAGAAATGTGTCATGTTCAACATGGCAATTGGAAACTTTCATGTGGAATATTATGTATATGGTTGCAAACAAAAAATAGATTTAGTAAAATGTATTATGTAAAACATGGATAAAACATTAATTTAAACATTATGAAATATCAATAATTAATGAATTATGAATATTGCAAATTGTGACTTTGTAGAAATGCATTGCTATCACACTTAATGCTTTAACAAAGATTGTGTCACAACTGAAACAGCAGTCAGCTATCATTTTAAAAAGTAAATGAATAGAAAAACGAACATAAGAATGTATACCTATAGAATATCCATAACAGCTTTAATGGCAGCATGACTAACACTGTAACTGAATGAAGAACATGTAGAATCTAAATGAAGGAAATTATGATGAAGCTATCACAGAATCAATATTAGTAGCCAGTCCTCTGACCTCAGCAACTAATGAGCATATACAGAGGCCTTTGCATTGTTAGAATGTTAAAGATGAGACTAGGCAGCCACGGCAGTACTCATATTCAATGTAGCTGCCATGAAACTCACTTAAGTCCTTTAAAATAAAACGTTGTAGAATCAGGATTGAATCTATATAAAATATTTAAGCATACTGATACTGCAATTTTGAGATACTGAGTACACAACAACCAAGATCTCAATAATAATTGTTTTCTTTCCTTATAAAACAAAATTTTCAAAGTTTAATGACAAGGACAGGCCATGTCATCCTCTCAGTTTGTTACCCCCTTTTTCAATTTTCCCTGTATGCACATGTGAACAAAACATTCTTGTTGTGTGAGGACATACAGTAATACACTGACATGTCTATACTGTGCCAATATACATGTGTGGGTCATTTCATATATTTTGTACCGTTACTTTATCTGATGAAGAGCAAAGTGTTGTAAATATTCTCTGATCTCACCTTTAATTAAACAGCATATAGCATTATAAGTGTGTGGGCATTACAGTATCTTTCCTGTTCAGGTGTGTACTGTTAGGAGCAGCTATGAACAGGTGTGTACAGTTATGAGCAGGTATGAGCAGGTGTTTTTGTAGTGCATTAAGCTCACCTCTGCAGTCGTCCTCCACGTAGATTGAGGTTGTCTCGTTGCTGATGGGGTTTTTCGCCTCACAGGTATACCTTCCTCCCTTCTCCACTTTCACAGGCAGTTTCAGTGGGGTAGTGGGAGATGAGCGGCTGCCCGTACTGCCACCCTCCCCCTGCATGGACAGGGACACCTCTGTCCCTCTCTCCACTGAGCACAGTAATGTGCAGATGCCTTGATGCAGGCTAACATTGAAACTGGGCTTTGACACAGGACCTGTTCAGGGATGTGAGTGACATGAATAAGTTCACTATTCAATGTTAGACTTAGCACAAAAAAGTGACAAATACTTAGACAAATTTCAAAAATCCTACATATATGTGTTGATGCGCTTTCAAACTGTGGAAGCACTGACCTCCTGTCTTGCTACCTCTAGTATGGATATACTCCATACTAGAGCTAGCACAACAGGAGGTCAGTGTTATATATATCTCTGCGTTAATCTCTGCTCATTTGGTCAGCTCCACCACAGCACCCTTACTAAAATTCCCAGGATGATTTTTTGCATAACCTAACATCAACGTCTTTTTCATGGTAAGTGTGGAATCTTGATTGATTTCTTACTAGCGACGATTCCATGCTTACTAGTATTGATTCAGTTCTAACTAGTGGCATTTATACTTCTAATGGTTAAGTATTTTCTTTGAAATTGTGACATTTATATGGCTAATAGTTAACTAGGCACAGTATCCTGCATATCTAGTTAACCAGACATTACAATTGTAGCTGGATAACTACTGTCACTGTTGTCACTATCTTGAATAAAATGATTAATTAACAATGAAAACTTGTTGGGACTAGCAGGAAAATAAATATCAATAGAAAGAAAATAATCAGCACTAGTGGGAACTGAATTGTCACAGCTAAAATCACTAAGACAGTAAACTAGGAAATTCCTAGTTTACTAGTAAATTAATAGTTAACTACTGTCAACAGACTATTAAATGTGAAAATGGCTTGCCATAGCCAACCATTTACATTACAAGCTAATTAGACAATTCTGTTTTCAGCCAGTGGGTTTGCTCATTAACTCATTGGTAAGGGAGCTAACTTGCTATCTAGCTAACTAATTTTATATTCAGCCAGTGTTATCTTAGCTATCAAGTCATTTGCTAAGTGGCTAACACAACAACACAACTAATTAGGCAGGTCATTCAGTCATTTATTGTAATTTAAAACAGTTTACATAAACAAATTAAATGGCAAATTGAATTGTCACCCAAGGCATTAACGGTCAAATCTAGAAAAACCAGATTTAATACTGCATATTTGGTTTTAAAAGTCAGGTCCTTTGTGCAGAAACACTTTCCATTTATGAAATGGTAAGATGTCTTAATGTCTGTGGCCTGGGATCGATCCCAGTCGCTGATTACTGGGTGCTCACAGCAGTGGAACAGACTGGTCTCATCCAGGGACACGGTGGGTTAGATTGCAGGTACGCTGCAATTCATCAGGCTCCTATGAGTCGGTCAGATGATGTCAGGATTCCATTCATCTTACTGCAGTGTTCCTGCACAAGTCTAGTATCCAATTACCCCTTCCAAAAACAGGGTTGCACGGAAAAACACGGAAAAATCTTTTAAATAAATAAATGGATGATGCTAGAAGTCACAAATTCTTCATGAATCAAACAATTAGACTAATAAGCTCATCCATGGCTTTTCCAAATTGGAACTTGTACTGGTGTCTAACCTCAGAATTTGGGACTTTTAACATCTGCTCTGAAAAACACGCACGTTGAAATGGAACTAATGTCCCATCTAGTTGGCTAAGTGAAATTGTTAAGAGTATAAGAAAGTAGCCTACACACCCACAAGAAAGACCTCCTTAATTTCAATGAGAGCATCCACAAGTCCACCAAACAGTCACCGACAATCAACTTTTCATATGTCTAGTCCACTAACTCAGTGTTTCCCAACCCTACTCCTGGAGGCACACTGTCCTGCATATCTTCTATCTATCCTTGCTGCTTGATTAAATCAGGTGTGCTCAGCTAATAAAATGTGCCACTGAGGAATTCAGTCAGGTAGGTAGAGCAAGGATAGATAGAAGATATGCAGGACAGTGTGCCTCCAGGTTGGGAAACACTGCACTAACTGATTAGATCCACTTAAGTATATGTTTTTAAGTATTTTTTGGTATAATATTGTTGATTGGCTACCCATTTAGAAGCAATAAATCATGAAATATGGTAGGCGGTTTACTGTGTTTTGGGGTTGTTTTGCATCTACAGATCCTGGAACTCTTGTTGGAACTCAGATAAAGGCTGTCATGAACTACAACATGCACATTTCTAAGCTCAATATATCCCGTTTTCCTTACTCTACTGGAAGATCCAACATTAAATAAAAAATAAACGCCGCTATTACTTTCCTTAACCTTATCAGTAAAACTCCATGAGCTATTACAAGAGAGTGTAACATCACAATACTACTGTGGAATTATTGTTATTAAATACAAAAAAAAATGTACAACTTATAGCTTATATTTAACTAATCTCCTCCTGTAGGTTTGCCTGTTTCTTAATGCATGCCAGTTTAAGGAAACAACTACGGGCAGCAACACATCTCTAGAATCGAATTGTTTAAAGGTACAATAAAAAAAGATAGCAAAGCCCTTACATAATATGGAGCACAGTAAACCATGATCAAGAAATTGATTAAATATATATCATCCAATAATGAAAGTTATCCACCTATCGCTCTGGATGGCAATTTGTATTTGTCATATTTTATATTTACTAAACTGAATGTGATCTCAAGCCATTCAGGTTAAATACTGTGCTCAAGGATACAACAGCAATACACCACTTAGAATTTGAACCAGTACATTACTCAGCTTCAAAACTACCATGCTGCATTGCCACATCAGTAATAAATTCATCACACAGTGATACTTACTGTACACAGCCAGCTGGTATATGGACGGAAGCCCACCTTCATTCTGCACCCTGTACTCTCCTGAGTCACTCGTCTTCAGGTCACTGATGGAGAAGAATCCAGTGTTCTTGTCCCAGTGAGGTCCGCGTGTAAATGCAATCTCACCATCTATGACACTTACAATGACTTCCTTTTGATACATGAAAGCCCCACTTTTTCTCACTGCAGCTGGGAAAGTGACTGTCCCTCCCACAGCACCATTCAGCTGCTCAGGCTGGCCAGAGGACACAGACACTGCTGGAAACACAGAAGAAAGCCATCAGAGAAAAGTATATAACACACACACACACGCACATTCCAGTGCTTACTCTCAGTGTCTTCAAAATGTATGGTATATGGCCCTGACCTTCTGGTAAGGAGATGTGCTCTGCATTATTCCTCACCCTTATTACGCCATAAAACAACACTACGCAATTTGTAAAGGGACTTTATTGCATTGCTCTTGATATGGGACAAGCAAAAACATGTGGGTGCTTGGCACTTCAAAGAGGAGCTCCAACACTCAGATGTTACTGGAGATTCTCAGGTGGGTCATTCCATGTGAAATCAACAGAGACCTCCCGACTAACCATCTTGGATTTGCTTCATACTTGATGTAAATAATGTCATTGTACCCATCAACTAGCGTGCAAAATGTTTGGCTTGTATCCTCTGTAGTTTCTGAGATATGGAGTCTTTTAAAAGGGGGTGTGGCCTGCCAAAAGTGAGTTTTGCTAAAATAGTACAAAGTTCCATAAGTCATTACTTTTGAACTATTCATGCTAGATGCTTGAAATTTTCAGGGATTGTTCTACACTATTAGATAGAAGTTATGGCTTGCTGAAAATTGTATTAAAAAATTATTTTGTGCTTTGGAGCACTATATCTTCACACGGAACCACATCAGATCTTTTAAATTTTGATATAAAATACTCATGTTATAGTACTTTCTCAGCAACTAGGTGCATGTCTGAAAGAAATCAAAATATCTAATTTATCAAACATGTTCTTCACGGTTTTGGGTAATTGTTTTTTTTCCTTGGTTGCCATGTGATGTTTTGTTTACGTAGCCATGTGCTTCTGTTCCTTGGGTCTCGGGCTCCACCACTCACCTTATTCTGTTTATTAGCCTGGTCATTGTCTGCTTTGTGTTCACCTGTTCTTCATTGTGTTTAACCAATGATGTTTCCCCTGTTTGGTTTTCCTTGTGTATTTCAGCCCTTGTGTTTGACCTGTCCGTTTGGTATGTTGGATGGTGATGATAGCTGCGGGGTTGGGGGATGAGCAGTAGTAATGCTCTTCCAGGCTTATGGCCATCTGTTCTTCCTGGGGAGGAGCATCATCCGAGGGTCTCTGTCCTCTCCTCTCATACCCCAGTCTCTGCACATCACCTGAGGGGAGCGTATCTATGTTCCCAGGGTCCTATGTTCCCCAGTTCAATATTCTGTTAACACACCAGCTAATGCTAACCTTGTATCTAATGCTAATGTTAATAGTAACCGAAATGCTAATGCTAACACTTACCCACATGCTAATGTTAACCCTAATGCTGATGCTAACACAACCCTAACCCTTAACTCTAACCCTAACACTTACCTATATGCTTATGCTAACACAACCCTCACCCTAAACCCTAACCCTAGCCCGAACTCTGACTCTCACCCAAATGACAAGGCTAAATCTGATATTGATGCTAATGCTAACCGGAAAGCTAAAGCTAACCCTAGAACTAATGCTAAAGCCAACTCTAACCAGAACCTCCATTTGGGCCCTTGGAAGCATTATCCATGTCATATTAAGCAAATACAGAGCTGGGGAACATCTTTTTCAGGTTCCCATTATGCACTAGGCTATATAGAGCTGGGGAACATAGGAATGACCCCCACCCGAGTAGTTGCTCCAGTTAAACAATATTTGGTCTGCTCCAATTTCCCGTCTGATAGGCTATTAATTATACAAATTTTCCTTACATCTTTATAAGAGGGAAATTTGTGGAAACTAAGGGCCCTATTACATCTTGCAGACACCTTACACATCGGTACACAGCAATTGCCTTCAAACTCTCGCGTAAAAGTACCTTTGACATTTTACTGTTTTCAGGTGAAGTAAATTACGATACTGACAAACAAACAAAAGTATAAGAATGTAAGCGCGGTAGCGCATTAAAAACTACGCGTCAAACGTTCCTGTCAGCTGTTGCTGAGGTAAACACTGCAGAGCGGAAATAATGTATTTGGCTAAGATTCTAGCGGAAATATGTAGGCGCTATCGAGTAAGGTCAGTTAAGGTGTTTCCAATGAAAGTGGTGGAAATAGCGCTAACCAACACATCTCACACATTTATACAAATATGCACATACAAAATCATAACAAATTTTAACTTTACAGCAATTAATCTAAGGGTGAGAGGTGGTTTAAGATGTGCTTTGTATTTGCTATAACATGACAACTGTCACAAGTACAACCATCTCATATGCAATGAAGACAAATTGCTACATTAATGTAGCAGTATCACTGCATATGTAGACTACTTTCCTAAACGCTGAAATGAAATGCTACAGAATCATACAACAAAACGTCAACATCACGACCATTTTTCTTCCTCTTGGACCGCAGTTCTAAATATATATCCTTGTACTAATTACAATTAAAAGATGTCATTAACTTTCAAAGACGACGTCTGGCATTTCTAGCCACAATGTAGCTCGTTTCCTCTCCACGTTTTCCTGCCAGTCAAGCCGGAGATTGCCTTAATGTTATCGAAATTAATTTGATCACACAGTGTACCACACTGTCTAATTTTACTTTCGATTTGTTGGAGCTGGTTAGTCTGCGTCTTGCTAGTTTCTTCCTGAAAACAATCAGGAGCTCCGCGGCGCGCTGATGCCGACGAACATCAAAAAATGAGAACATAATGCTTACCAGTAATTTGAAACAGAAAAATAGATAAAATGCTCCTCATGTTTGTTGTCGTCTACCAACGGCATATAGACTATCACAACCGCAGAAATCGTTCCACCCCTACGGGTTACCTCCAAAATGGGCGTACATACCCCTGATGCATTGCGCGAACAGTCAGCGCCGAGTGAGCCGAACGAAGCCGACATGAGCCTAATAAAGCCGAGCTTGCAACTGTTGTACTGATGATAATTGTATTATGATGTCTCAACAGCCTAGGTCTATAGAATGCGGAAACTTTTGCGCAATGAAAAGTTCATTTTACACGGTTGTGGTGTCGTGCACATCACTATATCGGTAGGGAATATGTGCTTTTAAGTCACGTTAAGAAAATGCCGAACCAGCTAAGTAAGGAGACTATAACTAGGCTAAGTTCGTTCATTCACTACGCTTAGCTCAAGATGGCTAGTTATCAGCAGTAACGCAATGTAGGGCAATGAGTGTCCTGACATTTGAACTAGCAACCCAAGTTGGCTGTGCGTGACATAAAGCTGGGTCTCTTATTGAAATGAAAACATCTCACATTAAGATGTAGGCTAGGTAATGATTTAATTGAACAATCAATATACTAAATCTAAAAGTTACTCAAACTCATATTGTCTGTGATAATTTAGCTCTGTAATTCTGTAACAGGCATTTGGAGGCATAGTGGGAAAATGAATGTGATGTAACCTAACTCATTTACATCGTAAACAGGCTCATTACCGTTATATGGATAAACAGACACCAGCATACCGTTATATGGTTAAACTGTCACATTAATATTTGTGGGCCATCTGATGCATTTTAAACTGATATTTTATTATTTTAAATAACAATAAAGACAGATAAAGAATGTCTTTGCAGCAATCCAAAAGGGTCAATGAAAATCAATTATAAGAGGTGGTGCTCACCCAAAAATGGTTCTGCAGTGAAGGGGGAAACTTCTAAATAACAATAACCCAGATAACAAAAAACCCAATTGCCAAATAAACTAAACTAACTCAGATGCTCTTTCAAAAGAGTGTTCTGAACAGCGTCTTTTCTACCTGCCTTCTGGTCAGCTACCAACTTTGCACCTTCAGTTTTTGCTCCAATCCTGCCTGTGTACATGTAGTCATGTCTAACTGTTTGTTTTGCCAGGGCTAGAGGTGTGTCTGTCGTTGGTTGACTTCTACCCTTTTGCAGCTGAGTGGATGTGTGAGGGAGCATTTTTAACCCTTCATTGGACTCGTCCAGTTGCTGCTTAAGGTGTTTTGCATGTCTTCTATCCTCTTGCTTAGTGTATACAAGACCTGGACATTTGTGCTGTTGTAGGTCATGGATTTTAGTATCTCCATCCGTTCATGCAACCTCTTCCTGATCCTGTTTAAGGCTGTTTCAGAACGCTGTAAGACAAAATAATTTTCAGTACAATCTTTCTTAGAAATTAGCATTTTTTTCTTAATTGTTATGCTAGTATCAAGTACTTAACAGTAAATGCACACATACACGCCACCCTCCTCAGTATACAGTCCTTAGTACACAGCTGTCCTTGGTCATCTGTGTTTCATGCAGGTGGTGGCAGATTCTCAGTATTGTCTGCACTTTCCACTGAAGAGAATCCTCAAGGCATCATTATCCAGTATAAGGTAAGGTCTGTTGAGATAACATGATAGCAACATGTTCCATCCCCACTCTGGGCAGTGCAGGAAGATTGCAGGAACAAATTCTTACATGGGATTTTGGTTTTAATGTAAGCATCGCTGGTACATGACGGCGATGAGGCAGTTTTCCCAAAATCCACAGTATACCATGAGATGTTACTGGATCCTTTTACTTAAGAAAAAAACTTGTTCAATGTTGATGGGTTTTGGCATCACTTTCCTCCATTTTTCCCTGTTGACCAGGCAGAGTTTGATAGCGGATGCTGGCTGGTTTTGAGGATTATAAGATTTGTGCTCATCAGTTCTGCTGTACTGAGTGAACAAGCACTCTTGTTGCCAAGCTGGAAAGTATCAGCTGATCAGAATGTCCACAGTCTTTATTATTGTCTTATCACCTTTTGCGTTTTTAGGTAACTATTTGTTAGGTAAGACTTTGTTTTGTAGAATTTGGAAATGTATTCTGGAGTGCATTACACTCAGATTCACTGTAATCTCTCATCCAGAAATTTGATCTCCAGTCTGGATGGCATGTATGTATGGCAATGTAGCATGTAACAAAACAGAAAAAAACTCATGAAAGCCTTTTAAATCAATTTATTAATATTTCAGACCACAAGGGACAGCAGGATATTACAGTTCTTCAAAATATAAACTTCACAACAGCAATTGTGGGATAATGTTACATTCCAACCCTTTAACAGTATGATAGCTAGTTCGCTAGCTAGTTGACTACAGTTGCTCAGAGTTTCTGACTGGACTTAATGGTAGCTCTATTAATGACAGCTCCATTCAGAACATCAGCTCCACTCAGCTCTGGCTGTTCATGCAATGCATCATGGGTATGCATGCCCAGCAGGTGCATTTAGTGTCTCCCTAACTGTTCTTCCCTTCCATATGACTGAAAAATAAAGCTGCAAAATGGAACATTGCTGTCATGAACAGTAGTGGAGGATGTGGTGGTACTGCAATATGATGATAATTTCATAATTTGATTTCTTTCATTAAACCTAATGCAATTTTAAAAAACAAACACTACCTGTAAAAATGAAAATGTCTGGATCCCAGTGTGAGTCAGATTCATGAACATACTGTAAAGTCCCTGCATCTGTGCTTTGGATGGATTCAATTCATCATCTTGTCATTTCAGTTCATTCAGTTCATCAGATTGTCAGTCTGCAATTATTGTTGATGTTCAGGAGCACCACAGATTAGGTTTTGGGCTTACCAGTGTACAGGTAAGAATTTTTGATCAGTGCTACGCAATAAAGTTGAAGTGCTACAACAACAAGCCCTCAGACCAACATGTCACTGTCAATGTGGAGAGGTCCGTGTGTGAGTGTTGTAGAATAGCCAAGAGGCGATGGGGGTGAAAAAACTGATGAGAACAAAGGTTTGGTGATGCTGTGAGGGTGTTTTATTCACCCAAACCTGTAACAGGTGAAAGTAACAAAAATAAAACTAACTTAAGGGGAAAAAGGAAAAAAAAATACTAGTGCAAGCAAAAATAACACAAAACAACCAAAATACAAACAATATTTGCCTAAGGCAGGCAAAAGAGAATACGTCAGTTATACGGTTGCTCTAGACCACTGCACTCTTAGCCAGCTCTCCCCCTATTGACTAAATGCTGCTTCTTATAAAGGAAGTCAGCCACTTTAGAATAAACTAAGAAGCATCAAATAAATCAATTATCTGCACAAAGGCAATAAACCAATAGGTATTGACATACATCCATCTCTCTGCCATATGTCAAATGTTTCATATGTATTTTGCCTCCTTCACAATACAACAATACAAATCAATTATAAAGATTAAAGATTTGAAAGCCAACACAGGAAACTCCCCCACAGTCACATCCCATGTTGTACAGCCCCATTTGCCGGTCCCTCCCAACACTACAAATCCCATCAGCCCCCAGCCCTTGAGTCCTTTGGCTGACGGAGTCTGTCCTACTGGTGCCATTGAATGAACAGGTAAGCCATGTTCCCTCAAACCACAAATATTCTGGTATGTCTATTAGAGGACAAAGAATGATAACAAGATGAGAGGCCAGAAGACAGAAACTTCCTCAGATTCCTGAGGTTCTGAGATCACAGAGTTTCCCATGATTTTATATATAGTCAAAAATTTGGACATACATTTATTTATTTATTTATTCATTTTCACTATTTTTCACATTTTAGAATAATAGTAAAGACATCAAAACTTCATAGTTTCATAACAGCACACATGGAATTGTGCAGTGACCAAAAAAGTATGCCTTTGACAGTTAATCCTAGAAGTTTACAAGTGTTTACTAACAGTATAAATAAACTCTGGGAACCCACAGCCCCAGTTTTCCTGTTTCCACCTCAGTTACCCATATTCCACACTCGCACCCTGAAATTCCTCTACAAATGAGGCAGAGAACAATATTTAGAAACGCAGGCCTGCCAACTCTTGAGTTCAGCTTGGATTGAGATTTGTTCCGGGGGGGGCTTAAAAAAACAAAAACCTTGCATCACAAGAAGTGTAGCCTACAGCGTTCCCTTACATTTACTGAGAATGTCAAAACATTTGACAACTGAACAGTATTTCCTTAAATGTATTGATAACATGGAAAGTTCAATTAACATTTCTTTTTGAAGTTGACTGTCCTAAAACCCACTAAAACCCTAAAATGCACAACCACAAAGTTTAACAGAAACAGATTCACAAATTCTCATGCGCTCTGTTGTAAGTATTGGTGGCTGATTTTGCAGCCTTGATCATTGATTGGGATGGCTCCCACTTGAAGCATGAAAATTAATCTATTATACATAAATAAGATCATTTGAGCTGAGCTGTCGTTGACAGCCGTGGTCTTCTTTAGAAAACAACAATTAGCAGCTAAGGTAACTACTAGGCATGTCCAGGTGTTTGTCTGGTACCATGTGTTTTATCATGTTTTTAAGCATAAAACGATGTACATAAGTGGTGCAGTAACTTTGCTTACCTTGCTCTGCGTAGGCCAGCTCTACACCTTTACACCGACAGATCCTGAGTAACACCCGACGAATTCATAAAATTAGACAAATGACCATTGCACTTAACTTCATGTACTTATTCCTCCAGCCTTGTTCCACTCACGCTCAGCGGCTAGTTGCTCGACCACAAAATCATTGTGTTTGGGTGCTCCATCGGAACGCGCATTGCAAAGATTTTTTTGTTGCACGCACTGCTGTTCCCTCGCTTACAAAAATCACAAATTTTACATCGGAGGAAGCGAAGACGAAAGTTAGGGTGAGAAAAGGCATGTGTGGCGTGAGAGCGTGAGATCTGAGTCAATTGCATGAGTCACACTCAATGCGTGAGAGTTGACAGCTCTGGAAACGTTTAAATTGTCCAACCTCCCTGGGCAGGTGGCCGTCAGCATGTCGCTTGTATGCAGGGGTGTTTACAATGAAAAGGCGGTTGGTGCTCCCTAGTGGCAACCCACAACACTAAATTCAAATAATCGTTTTAAGTCCCGTTTAGGGGTATCAGATTTGAAGGGCCAATAGGAATCCTTTAAAGAGGTCAGCGTTTCACAGCCATGATCTTGGAGACACAAAACGTATGCTGGTTTGGCTCTAGCTTTGTTTAGTCAATTAGGTTTTGATTCAGCTTTTCTTTGAATACTGATCTATGTTTGACCTCACATAAAATGTTGTGTTTCAAGCCCATAAGAGATAAAATGTGTTGCCAGAGCTGTCTTTGTTCTAAAATAGATCGTTAAACATATGAGCTGGCTGTTCAAGTAAAAAATTAAAGGCTTCCATGCCATCAACCGCTGTTCTGTAGAAGCATCAGTACTGTACCTTTCAGTATCATTCAACGTGTAAAACGTGTCATTGTGGACTAATTTAATTTAGAGTTGAAAAATCATATTTGAAAATGAACCACAGGGACATTCTTTTGTTGTATGTGTCCAGCTACCTGGATGGACAATCTTGTTAGGCCAAGGATTGCCAGTTAATGAAAATATCTAATAAAACAAACAGCAGCAGGGATCCTGAAGAATTCCAGGTGGGTTTACTGAGGAAAAGAACACCAAGTTGCCCATCTAATGCCAATAGGGGCATCTCCTGGGGATGTGCTGGTTTGTCCCTGCATGATTTTCACTGCTGAAAGAGAGGATGGAACAAACAACACTGACCTCAGTGACACCTTCAGTCAGCAGTTTAATAATAATGCTAGGTCTGATGGCTAAGACCTGCCCACTTTACCATCAGTATTATACAGCCCCCTTGGGAAGACAGAAATGACAATGATAATAAGCATTACAAAAAGTACAGTAGGGGGAGTCAATATATGTGAGACTTGCAGAAAGAAGAAGTGTACAGAAGACAGCTTTGCTCTGCCAAACCGAAATAATTCTGAAGCTGTAGCTGGAGCTGCAGAGATGAGATATACAGCAGTTTTTCTGGGGGTCCTTTGGGTTTTTGGTAAGTTTATATTTTCCTTTTCATTAAAGAAACATGTATAATTAATTCATTAATAATGAACTTTGTTTATTGTGCCACTTCAATAAAATACAGAATATGGTATTTAACAGTTGTAACATTGTCCATAGGGGTGAAAGCGCTCAGTCCATTGGGATTAATATAATTCTGATCTGAGTCCAAAAAGAATAAGTGAAAGTTTCGAAGCGAATACCTTGGTTTCCGTTAACTGACAATTAGGCTACCCATCATTTAAAGAACTTCGTAAGATTTAAGGGAAAATTTTACACTCATCTGTCATCCGGACGGACAAAATCCGGACTTTCCAAATAATTAGCATTTAAGTGTCCTGTTGGTATTCATGCTGAAAATGAATTTTGTAAATTGTTGCGCTTCAATTTATTAATTTAATGGTTTATGCATATCAGAGTCATAGGGCACGCTATCACTCGTAGAAATGACTGCGACATACAGTAGATGTTATTGTTGAAGTTGATTCAGTCAATTCAGAGTGATTACCTAGGGTTAATAAGACAAATTTATATCAGGCTGTCTTTTTGGTGATCGTGTATTTGCTACTAGTGAAACGGTCTATGGATGACGGAAAATTTTCCACCCTGCGAGCTCTGTGACGGATGAATACGTGCTTTGTAGGCACTCCCAATACATTTAATAAATCCACATCTGTTATTTTATTCATTTCTCAGAAAAGCAAACTGTAAAATAAAAGTATTTTGTCACATGTACTCTCGTCAGCGAATAGGTACATTATTTTCAAAGGTGTGTTTAAAGGTGTCGAAGAAACAAAAGACTGAAACAATAGAGGGGCATTCCATCCTTCTACAATCCAATTAATCGTGTCATCCACATGTAAATAGTAAACCAATTTAAATACAAATCCATAACAAACCTGCAAAAATACTATGTAATGAACTGCTTTATAAATACAATGTAACTTAATAGATAGTCTGTTAGTAAACAGGTAGTTAGTAATCAGCACTAAAACACAGTATTTTCTTAACTTTTACTTTATTCCATTTCTGTATCACAGATACATGTTATTCTAACAATTCAGGAGGTTTCTTTTGAAGAACAGGGCATTTTGTTAGTTGTCAGTTCATTATTTTGGCATAATCTTCTCAAAATTTGCTTATAAAGAGATTTCCTTGGTTATTGGTTTTGTTAATGATATGTATTTCCAAAATTATTTGTTTTGCAACACAGTACAATAAAATAGCACCAAGCTTAGAATTTACTTATTTGACAAAAATGCTGCCAGGCCATATGAATGGGGTATGTTGGTATACAGTCTGGAGATATCCAAAGTTACTAAAATATCAGTGAGGATGATATCATCATTTGGCTACGTGAGCAGGGAAAATCTTTGTGTCCTTGACATAAGACTTTCTAAACATGCGGTTTGTTAATATCAATACATCATAATAATAAAACGTAAGAACAAAGAGGTTAATAATGAGAAAGGCCATTTGGCCCAGCTAGGCTCATTATTCTGAAGGGATGACTATAGGGGAGGCTTATGAGGTAGTCTCAGAGATTCTGGGCCTCTGACAGGTGATTATCTAGCTACCTAGAAAGTGCAGAATTGCACACATTCTAAAGATTTTTAAATTTTATTTAACCAGGATAAAAACCCGTTGAGATATAAAATCTCTTTTGCAAGGGTGACCTGGCCAAGAGGACAGCAGGGAACATTAAAACAGTTACATGACATTACATTACAAATAAGACATTACAGCATAAAAATATACAGCAACATAACATCAATTAACTGGTCCAGCCTATAGGAAACATTTACACACCTGCACAGCATTGTGAAGCAGATATTTAAACTCACTGAGGGACACTGATATGGCTAAATGTAGCATACTTTGTAGACTGTTCCACGCCCCTGGTGCACAATAAGAAAATGCTGTCTCTTGCCTAAATCTTTAACAGCCCTGGGGACTCGAAGTAGTAACCACCTAGCAGTTTTAATAAATAAATCTTTATTATCATTTTGCAGTTTGGCATTGGGCACGCCAAATACAAAATAATTGTATCAGGTGTGGTTTGTAAATGAAACTTAGCAGCAGCCAATCCAAACCTCACTGTGTGCAGTGATCATTGCAATTGGCCCTTTGAAAATGCCAGTGGGATGTTTCTGCCTGGGTGGTATCTGTACAGACCTGACCTCCTCATTCCTGGCCTGGTGTGGTGAACCTTCAGTGAGAAATAACAACAAGCATGAGACACTGGGGGCCCTGGGGTCTAAACTCTGTGGACAACAGTGGCTCCAGAGGCTGTATGATAATCAGTGACAGAAGAAACCTGAACACATCATCAATGACACAACATACAATCTGGCACACCTGGTTAAGCACAAACTGTTATCCCCTGGAAGGAGACATTACATGCCAAAGTTAAACAAAAATAAAGGCAGAAGAAGTTCAGCCATGAATAAGTCATAGAAGGATACTGGCAAATGAATTGATTGTGTTAAATGTTACAATTCTACTGTATGTTGAGCTAATACAGAAGGCACCTCAATGCAGATGAACAATATCTCATCTACTTGAAAATCAGTTTTGTTTTAAAACATTTTCATTTTTATTCTCTACAACTCATACTCAGCTACTCCCTGGCTCTGATATAAAAGGCTGTTTACCAATGGTTGACTAACATGTCAAGAGTCGTCTCAGGCCAAACATGGCAGATTATTCTGATTTTCGGGGCAGAACTGCTGACTCTGTACAAGCTGTTAACGACTACAATGGACACATTGTCACATTCTCGCTCTCTCTCCCCAGGTGTATCTGTGTCTTATGTTCAGTGTAAGGGTCTGAAATGCATTGTGGGAGAGACAGTCACTTTCCCAGCTGCAGTGAGTAATATTGGATTCTTAATCAAAGACGGCAGCATAACTGCTACAGTGAGCGATCATAATTTACGCAGCTACAATGAGAGTTTCAGAGGCAGACTGCAGTGGGACAGCAGCACTGGACTCTTCTCCATCACTGGCCTGAAGATGGAGGATTCTGGAGAGTATAAAGTACAGGGTAATGAAACACAGACCTACCAGCTGATTGTGTTCAGTAAGTATCATGACTAGGTTCACTGTGCTGTCAGCTGCAACATTAAAACATTTTCAGTATGTATGGAGTGTACCTAAAGTGTGAAATATGAAGTCACACACAGAGTGGAGTCAGGGGCCAGTGTAAACTGACCAGTGCTGAAGGATCTCCTTACTTTTGTGTCTCTGCACAGATCCAGTGTCCACACCTCAAGTGTCCAGCAGGAACAAGATGAAACCCACCTGCAGTGTGCTGTGCTCTGTGGAGAACGGGAGAGAGGTCACCCTGTCCTGGCAGAGAGAGGGGGAGACACTGAACCACACCAGCAGCCCTGATCTCAACACCCCCCTGTCTCTCCCTCTGGAGATAGAAGAGTACAACTCCACCTACAGCTGTGTGGCTGCAAACCCAGTCAGTAACAAGACAGTCACAGTCAGACCTGAGGAGTACTGTTTTGGTGAGATATTGTGATGTTTCCTCATTTAACAGGAAAGGAAAGGAGAGAAGACAGAGACAACTGTTGTTACAATATATAGACAGACAGACTCCACAGTCTGTGATAAACATAAAAGCAGGTTATTTCCCTGATATCAAGTTAACTCTGATAGACAGGGAAAGGTGTGCATGTTGTCTCTGTGTGTATCAGAGCTAATACAGCAAACAGTGCATCAGTGATTCTTTACTAATCAGTGTGCGCATGACACTGTACTTATCCGGTGTGTGTGTGTGTATCAGTGACACTGCACTGATCAGTGTGTCTCTTACAGAGCCAGTGTCAAAGCCTCGTATCACAAACACAACAGCTGCAGGGTCCAGGGGCAGGTGCTGCTCAGTGCTGTGTTCTGTGGAGAACAGGAGAGAGGTCACCCTGTCCTGGCAGAGAGAGGGGGAGACACTGAACCACACCAGCAGCCCTGATCTCAACACCCCCCTGTCTCTCCCTCTGGAGATAGAAGAGTACAACTACACCTACAGCTGTGTGGCTGCAAACCCAGTCAGTGAGGACAGAAGTAACTTCAATATCTCAGAGCTCTGTGACGTGAAGTGTAGTGACCACAGTGACCAAACTGAACACAAAGTAGCTGGTAAAGACCATCTTTCATCCAGTGTTACTGTACATACAGAGATCCAGTTCACTCTGTTAGCTTTAGCTTCTTACCTACAGCTGTGTGGCTGCAAACCCTGTCAGTGAGAAGAGAAGCTTCTTCAGCATCTCAGAGCTCTGTAGGGAGGAGGGTAAGGAGCAGATCTGGCAGGATAGGAAGGGAGGATCTGTGAGTGAGTGAGAGGGTGGGTGTGAAAGACAGGTAAAGTGAGACAGGCTTCCTGTGCTTCTTGAAAATCCTAGAAAATGTCCAAAAAAGAGGTCTTGAAAGTTCTTGAAAGTGACAAAATGTTGTTATAGGTAAAGCCCTTTTATGTTTTTGTTGAGAGATTTTGGTGCTCAACCCGAAAAGGTTAAAGGCCCTACAGACTGGATCTAGATCAGAAGCAATTCTCTTCTCAAAGTAGGGATTTGAACTAGGAAACAGAACACCACTGTTATGCTTTTTTATGGCAAGATGGTAAAGGGAGGTTGATGAGGAATTTGTTGTTCATTGCTTTTTCCTGCCTGTATCCATATTTTGGTATCACCAATTGTATATTAGTGTCATCTCACTGCAGCACCCTCTGCTCTTGTTTGAGAGCGCTGAAGTGAGACAGATGCAATCCTCCGCTGCACTCGCTTGCAGCCAATGGCTGTTTTTCACTGTATGAGTCACACATGGCACTACAGCAGAGTGGGCACCCATTGGAGGACAGGCGCTGCTCTGCTGATGTCATAGCAGCTTGCAGGAACCTGACAAAGTGCAGGGTGTCTGAGAGGGGTTACACTGACCTACCCAGCCCCCCAGAACTGATTTATCCATGTCAGGTGACCTGTATTTTACTTTCCTGTTTGGGCTACTGTGAAACCAGTGAGCCTTCTTGTAGTTTTACAAACATTTTTTTTGTATACCCACTCATGTAGGAACAAACCCATTCAGCATTAATATAGATAGCTTACTATATTCTGCAAGACTGCTGAGTATTTCTCTGTAAGTGTCCTTTTATAGCTGGCTTAATACTGTGAATTATGCAAGAGAGACTTTGCATCAGCTATACCTGTTCTGACCTGCTCTGTTAAAAAGACAAGTCTGCAGAACTATGGAACATTTCTTATCTTATGGCGTTCTTAAAATTGTTGATAATTTTATATGTTGTCTCAGCCATTATCTATGGTATCTTTGAATGGTATACGCACAAGCTGTTGATAAGAGAGTTAGGCCTTTTACCCCATACCTATACAGCACTGAGAGTTAGACCCCTCACCCCATACCTATACAGCACTGAGAGTTAGACCCTTTACCCCATACCTATACAGCACTGAGAGTTAGGCCCTTTACCCCATACCTATACAGCACTGAGAGTTAGACCCTTTACCCCATACCTATACAGCACTGACAGTTAGGCCCTTTACCCCATACCTACCTAAGAACTTTGGAAAAAAAAATTGGATCATGTGATAGCACTCTCAAATGTGTAGAAGTTCTGCAAATGCAAATGAAATAATTTATTACATTACATACATGGTACCCAATGTTTCCACCATTCTATCAACAGAGTTTGCCCTGTGATTTTTTTTGTTTCTGTAACAGGTCTATCTAGTAGCCCTCTGATAGCTGGGATTGGAGCTGGCGCTGCGCTTCTGTTTGTTATTCTGACAGTGACTGCCATCTACTTGAAGAGAATGAACAAGTCAAAAGGAAGTGCAGGTAGGAGGTGTCATATTTCTACAGTAACAGACAGTACAGGGTATCTGCAGCCTGAGCCCTGAGCCCTGCTATGTTCCTAGACATAGGGCTGGGAAAGGTGATTCTCTAATCCATTTGGATAGCAGGTTTTCCAGCCACCAAGTTACATGATTTTTTTTTCCACATTTGCTTAGCAGACACTCTTATCCAGAGTGACTTACATAGCTGACAAATTTCTTATTGTATACATTATAAAGGTATTTACCGAGGGTTAAGTACCATACCCAAGGGTACAACAGCAATGCCCCATCAGATTGAACTGGCAAGCTTTGGGTTACAAGCCCTGCTCCTTACAACACACCACACTGCTCTCCCTACTGTGATGCCGGGGTATACAAACTACCCTTACACCAAGCAGAGTTCAGCCCTTTTTAGGGTTACAGAAATAACCAAAAGCACCCTGAGGTGTACAGAGTCACACTGTACCCAATAAAACTGGACTATTTTGCACTTTCTTGGCTTCTTCCTTTTCCCCATCTTAACTGTTTTTGCCTATTTCTATTATTATCATTACAATGAGAGGTCCCTTCCTCCAGTGCTGGTACCATTCTTCATATTCTGTTAGGAAAGCAGAGCCTTCTTTGTGTTCAGTCTATAGTAATAGCATGTTTGTACCCATGGCTGGCAGGTCTCTACCCTGTTCTCAGTGGCATTCTATCTCCTTCCCCTGGTGTTTTCTGCTGTCACATTCAGAAGACTCTGAGCAGATTTCAGATAATAACTATTATTATAATTGATTATTTCTCCTGTCATAAACCTGTACATTTTACATAACTCATAAAAATCATCGTATCAATAACATTGTAAACATTTTAAGTTTCAAAACAAGAAAAGTTATGAGTGTTTGTTGTCACAACTTCTCCAGCTATGTAAAATGACAATATGTAAATTAAATAATAACAGCGATTATGAATATGTGTCTAAGTATCCTTTGGTGTTTTTATTGCAGATCCCCCATGTGATGTTACATACGCTGATATAAACCACAGAGCCAGGAAGACACAGACAGAGGTATGTCCAGCTGAATCAATGATCAGGAGGTTAAACGGGTCATTAATCACAAATTCACTGGAGGGGGCCTGTAGAAATGAACATTTGTAATCCTCTGTCAGATATACCCAGTATAAAGCATATTTGTTGCATTTGTGACACTGTTTAATTGCAAGCATATGTCGCCTAATGACAGTCTGGAGGAGCCATTTTGTAATTGGTGAGGTGAGGCTGGCTGCAGCAGGGGGCCACTGCTTCTATCACACACAGTGTTCTTGGAAATAAACAGGTGATAAATATGAGATTAAGGGAATAGTCATGAGATTTTAACCCTGTGTAAATCTGTAACTGTTCTTACACATGAAGTATTGCTATGGTATATAGTGTTTTAGTATAGTCTTTTCTCTTCTCTCATCAGAACGGGCAGAAGAGGAAAGCTGGTGAGACTGGAAACCCGTCTAAAACTGTGTTTCACATGCAATTAAATGTAACCGGCACAGTACCGTCAAAACTCATATGAAGAGTAAATAAAAACAAGCTTGAAAGAAACTGAATAAAAGAACACCTTCAAACCAGTAACTTTTCTGAACTGGTTTTGATTATTTTGAATCAACTACTGGTTTTGCTTAATTTTGTCTAATGGCATTACTTTTGTAAACTTTACAAAGGAACAGTTAGCAAGAAGCTATGTTGAGGGGAACTTTTTATTGCATGAGAAAACTCTTGACCATAAAGGCAGTGATGATTGATTACAAATAGCAGTCTTTCTAAACACCATTACCCCTAACTAGCTAGGAGCATTTCTTATTACCCATAACATTAACATTTCAGAAGAGCCTAAAACTATACATAAACTATGTGGGCAACAATTCTGTTATTCATTCAACATTCAGTATTACAGCACACAATATTTTAAAACATACAAACTTGTTAATAGCAATTTTTGTCCAGCTAATGGCAGACCTGTTAAGTAATCCTCTATCATTTTACTCCATCCACTTTATTATGGTTACTTTCTGCTCTTAACAACAGATATAAGCTGACTTTGCTCACCCCAAATCTTGACACCAGTCATTTAGTCTAGCATTTTCATTCTGGATCAGCTCCTCCGAACCCTAACCCCAGCTCCTCTTGACACACTTGGGAGATCTTTAGGGCTCGCTAACCCTGCCCCTGCTCAGGTGTATCTGTGCGTTTGTTTTTCAGATGCCACTGATGATGTTGTGTACAGCAGCATCAGCCACAAGCATCCTGCAAAGCAGAGGACCACGGCTCACACTGTCACTCAGGTTAGACGCCATCTTTGGGGAATACTGGAGTTAGAACTGTGGAGTGGTAAAACAGCAGCGTCTCTGTGACCCCGTCTCTCTGAACAGCAGCGTCTCTGTGACCCCGTCTCTCTGAACAGCAGCGTCTCTGTGACCCCGTCTCTCTGAACAGCAGCGTCTCTGTGACCCCGTCTCTCTGAACAGCAGTGTCTCTGTGACCCCGTCTCTTTGAACAGCAGGGTCTCTGTGACCCCGTCTCTCTGAACAGCAGCGTCTCTGTGACCCTGTCTCTCTGAGCAGCAGTGTCTCTGTGACCCCGTCTCTCTGAACATCAGAATCTCTGTGACCCCTTCTGTCTCTGTAGGGTGAAGACATCTGCGTCTATGCTGAAGTCAGAAGATAAAACTGTGACCACAGTGGACAGAACAATGACATTTTTTGTTTTTCATTGTGAACATAATCTCAAATATAAAAATGCAGATACCAATTGAAAAATAAAATTGAGATACCATGAATTTATTTAATAAACTGTGTAGCAGACCTACTGAATCACCTCAGGAATGACCTGAATATTTGACTTGTCATTTAAAAGCAAATTCTGTGAGAAAGAAGAAAAGTTGATGTGTGAAATGTATTGTTTTATGCAGTGCATTAATATTATTGTTATTGTTGTTTTATGTGTCATGATATGTTGTAAATGTTTACCAGAGAAATGTACTTCTGTATTTCTCACATTTTTCCTGTCTCTAAGGTGTTTCTAAGATACTTAGGTGAATAAAACAACCACTGTATTGTTTGGCCATATTTTATCATTTTAATGGTAATATTTGCTCGATCCCTTTTAAGCGTCTGTTTGAATGCCTAGAATAAAAAATGGTGGACATAAATTTGAAAATATTCTCAGAAATCCAAATTTGTGTAAGAATGTGAGTGGGAATCACCAACTTAGTGTAAAGGCTAGTGAAAATAAACTTTTTTTTTGGTTTTACTGCAGTGAATTTTGGCAGTTAAGTATAATTTTGGAAAAATCTGATAAAAGGTTATGATACTTTTCCCAGTGTTCCAGGAGGGGTCTGCTGTATGGACTCATACCAGTTGCTATACCACGAGTTAAGTCAGGGTCATCAGTGCTGTCTAATTTAGGAGCACATACAACAGCATTCATATACATCCATATCTGATACGGTGATATCTATCCTGAAACACTCTCCCTGCATGAGGGGAAACTAAATTGTAAAGTTGTATCTGCCAGTCATTATACACACATCTGAACACACACACGCGATTGTGTAGCCTACGTTAAGTTCATCAAGCAATTTAGAAATGTAGCCTTGAAATTTGCGATGAATCAAAACTGATTGAACATCGAGTAAAAATATTACAAACAGGAGGAGGAGTCCGAATGTGTGAAAGTCAGAACTACGAAACTGAACAGACCTGTACTCGGCTTTGCGCTTCAAAATCGAAAAAAATTCCTCAGCTGCAGAGATGAGAAGCACAGCGGTTCTACTGGGGGTCCTTTGGGTTTCAGGTGGGACTTATACTTTTTAATATTTTATCTGGGAAAATGTATAATATAATCAATCGAATTAGTTTATTGACTTATGACTTATAGGACGTGGGTAGCCTACATTTCAAAGTTCCAGTAAAGTCCTTTGACGGAACAGTCGAATCCACAAATACATGCGAACCTTTCATCAGGCAATTCTGGTGCATGAAAATAATAATTAAAATAAAATAAAAAAACTTCTAACGCCGAAATTACCACATTAAAACTCGAATTATGTGCAGAGTTCATTTAAAGAAGCGAAAGATACCAGCGGAACTAGAGCTGTACTTTACTACTTTAGTACCAACTCATCTTCGATTTTACTTGGAAATGCCTTGCACGGCAATTCAGATAAAGCGGTAAAGAAGGGATTTATATTAACGTCTGTCACTTTTCAGAAAGCATCCTCATCCAAAACTCCCCTATTTCCTTCGAAGTTGTGTATTTATGTAATTTTCCCGTGACAGAACTACAGAATGCACTCCATCTATTCATGCCCCTGATTAAACGGGAAATGAGTAAACTCAACAAAGGTTAACCTTTTTCTCGGTTTTAAATTTTGGATTTTTAAAAACTTGATTTTTAGCTGACTATACTGTTCTTTCAATAGTATTGCCAGGAAAAAAAAATCACAAATAATGAATTTCATTCTAGTAGACATTTTTATTCACACATGTTAAATAAAATCAACGAAGTCACGTCTACACCGACAATTTTTGGAAGTTCAATTACCCTGTTTCCCCCGGTATGAATGGATGCCGCATACAGACTTAGTTTATTAGCATCAGAGATGTTAAACTGTTATACTGAGGGGATTGTCCGCTGTTCGTTTACCTGAAATACAGCAATGCCTCATGTCGTCCCGAGAACACTGAACTGAAACGACCTGGAGGCTCATTTCTATGGTGACCTGTGCACCACACCCTCACTAAGTATAACGGAGAATTTGGAAACTTTTTTTCTGCAAAAATATTGCATTCACATTAGACTTTGCCTTTCAGTTTTGTTCACAATAAATACAAGTGTACTAAATGCAACTCCTTAACAAAGTTTGTTTGTTCTTCTAACAGCTTGCAATAGCTTCTCTCTTCCTCACAGAATTGCCAAAACATTCATGGGATGCATATTCACAGTTTGTTCAGCTTTTTTACAGTTACAGCTACTTGTGGGGTAGTGAGTCTGGTTGGGGCTGTGACTCTGTGTATGGTAGTGACTCTGGTTATGGCTGTTTAATGGGGAGTGTTTGGTAAGGATACACTATAGCAGTATAGAAAAGAGATCTGAAGCAGAGACATGTGGCCAGGAAGGCATTTCACCTAAGCTGATTATAGGAGACACTAAATAGACCAAAGCTGGCCATCAAAATTGGCTTAACAGTTCTCTGTTTTATAGATTACATTTGTTTCTTGTCAAATTGTCAGTCTCATCTGGAGACCAACAGTCTGAAAATCTCATTTTCACTCTGTATTTTTTTCTCCCTGCAGGTGTGCATGTCTCTTCTGTTCTGCCTAAGGAGCTGAAATGCATTGTGGGAGAGACAGTCACTTTCCCAGCTGCAGTGAGTAATATTGGATTTTTAATCAAAGATGGCAGCATAGCTGCCACAGTGACCAATCATCATTTACGCAGCTACAATGAGAGTTTCAGAGGCAGACTGCAGTGGGACAACAACACTGGACTCTTCTCTATCACTGACCTGAAGATGGAGGATTCTGGAGAGTATAACATACAGGATGATAAAACACAGACCTACCAGCTGATTGTGTTCAGTAAGTATCACAACTAGGTTCACTGTGCTGTCAGCTGCAACATTAAAACATTTTCAGCATGTATGGAGTGTAACTGAAGTGTGAAATATGAAGTCACACACAGGGTGGAGTCAGGGGCCAGTGTGTACTGACCAGTACTGAAGGATCTCCTTACTTTTGTGTCTCTGCACAGATCCAGTGTCCACACCTCAAGTGTCCAGCAGCAACAATATCAGATTCACCTGCATTGTGCTGTGCTCTGTGGAGAACGGGAGAGAGGTCACCCTGTCCTGGCAGAGAGAGGGGGAGACACTGTCCCACACCAGCAGCCCGTATCTCAACACCAACCTGTCTCTCTCTCTAAGAATAGATGAGTACAGCTCCACCTACTTCTGTGTGGCTGCAAACCCAGTCGGTGAGAAGAGAAGTACATTCAACATCTCAGAGCTCTGTACAATGGACCATTGTGACCACAAAGATACTGGTAATGATCTATAATCTTACGCTGTAGTGATCACTGTGTCTCATGCCACAAACGCAGTAACTGGCTGGACTTGGAGCAGGTGCTGCTCAGTGCTGTACTCTGGTACCTCTATTCTGTAGATGTGGAGACTGTTTACTCTTCTACTTCCCACCTCTAAAACACCATTAGAGGAACCCATTACTGCTGCTGGGTTTGTACAGGCTACAGTATCAGGGCAGAGGGGGAAATCTCCAGGCCTGCACAAGTTCCCTGGGGACTTTACATAGAAATACATTGACTGGATTGAATGACAATGGGTACAACACAATTCATTATATGGCAAAGATGTGATGATGTATACTCTGATCCAGACGCCTCCCTCCCATGTGTTCTTCATAAATTGAACATAAACAACAGTGAGTTTTCTCCCCATAAACTCAACGACTAGACATCTGCCCCCTTCCATGTTTGCTTTTAAACCAGTCTCGAGTTGGTTCCGTTACCTCCTTATAAACATTCTGACATCTTTAGGTCCAACTTCTCACCTCTGCTTCTATGCATCAAACAGCAGTCTTCTGGGCAGAGTTAATGCTATAAAATGAATTCTACAACTACATTTCTGTATTTATTTCAAACAGTAGCAACTTTTATCCCAAACCCTTGACAAGGTGGAAGCAAACCTTATTTGGAATAAATGCCCTGTTACAATGAACAGAACTGTTCTTTGCATTAGGTGTGCTGCTGGGCTGCAAAATACTCACAAAATACAAAATACTCTATAGCGGAATCATTCCTATTGAACTCTGTCAGTGGGTGCCAGCATGGGCAGCCATTCAGTGACTACTTGTGGATGGGGGCATTGTCATTCTGGAAGAGACCCTTCCCTTCCGGATAGAAATGCTTTACCAGAGGATCAA
The DNA here is from genome assembly GCA_019176425.1 of Megalops atlanticus. Taxonomy (NCBI): domain Eukaryota; kingdom Metazoa; phylum Chordata; class Actinopteri; order Elopiformes; family Megalopidae; genus Megalops; species Megalops atlanticus. Next base: position 1,676,330 of record CM032894.1, read on the forward strand.
GATGATCAATCAGAATGGCTTTGTATTTAGTGCTGTTTACCCTCTAAGTGGCTCAGCGGACATAAACCATGGCAGGAGAATGCACCTGAGCCCATACAGAGCCGCCAGAATCACTCACTGTGGGAAACAAGCACCCGGGCCTGCAGGTCTCTTTTGGAACAGGTCACATGCACTCATTTGCTTGTTGAGAACAGGGTGAAGGATGATTCATCTGACCTTGCCTTTTTCCACTGCTCAGTAGACCACTGCCTGTGTCCTCTGCACCACTTTACTGTGTAATAAGAGTTTATGCACTGAAACCCATCCATAGTAGCTCTCTCTGTGAGGTTGTCGAAAATCTGCTCTTGATGGTTGATTTAGCTTGTTTTGTACTGTACCTCACTTTTAGGTTGCTTTGGATAAAAAGTGTATGCCAAATGAATAAATGTAAATGAAATTTCCTGCTCACACCAAGATTGATATTTGTGGTCATCTGATTCAGAGTTGTTTGTCTGCTTTTCATTTGCTTCTGAAACCAGTGCACAGACATCACAGTCAAAGAGGATGCACTTTCAGACATAGTTCCCCTTGCTGATGGTGTCTTTCCCTCAGACTTCCATGCCAGCATCATCTTAGCTGCTGTTCTTAGTGAAACATCAGTGAGCTGCAGTCTTAGTCTCTGAAGCTCCTGTCCAACGTGCCCCAATAATCACCCCTCAAAGTCACCAAGGTTTCCTCTTTTAACCATGGTCGGCAAAATAATGAATAACTGATTTTGTTAAGAATAGATACTGATAGTTCTCTTGAATGCCTCCAAGAAAATCATATTAAAATGTCATTAATTGAGTATATGATGGGAAAACATGTTTACTGTATATATTCATCAACTGCAATCAACTTGTTGCAATTTGCTTTAAAACAAGTTTCACTGTCTCATTGAACACCATTATTTCCACATTCTGACATTCATACTCATTCCATTGGTCTCCCCCCCCTCTCTAGGTTGCCCCCCCTGTGCCACTGCCACTGTGCTGGTTGCATTGAGACTGACGGAGTTCATACTGGTGACTGGGCTGATAGTGGGACTGTTAATCCGTCTGTTCCGAAATAAAAATATTAACCACAGGTAAAAAGACAAAAAAAAAACTCAGCATGCAGTTATGCCTTTTTTTCACCAATGTGAAATTCTGTGAAAGTGAAGAAGTGTCAGTTTGCAAGTGTTCACATTACTGGGCAGCCCTGTTATGCAAGAACTAACAGACACCTCTGCCCTGTGAATGACCTCACACTCAGGTACCTCACTGGGACAGACGCAGACAGAGCTGACGAAGGGCATACACTGCTGCCCATCTGATGATGTCACACACAGTCACCAAACACACACTGCTGTCATCGCACATTCCTTTCACTATTAAAAATATTTATGACTGCACAAACAAAATTAAACCCCAAATTCACACTTTTGCCAAAATTGTGTCTGCTTCTGGAACAGTCAAAATATTTGCTTTTCATGACACAGCCAAGAGCACAGCATATTCTTTTCCTGATTACCCATCAAACACGACAGCAATCCCCCAGTGATGCACAGAAGCAGCAGAAGGTACCAACAGGTCCTTGGTCCAAGGTCCTGTGACAGAGATACTTGTGGTAATAAAGAGGGAGGAGTTCCTGTAGTTCCTGCTAGCCTTGGAAGTTCTTTCAGCAGCAGATAACTGACACCACAGTAGTTATACACTCCTAAACACACACATACAGCAGTCTGCATCCCTGTATGCAGGGAGATCTGTCCATCAGTGATGTTTCCCACCTCACTCACAACCGGTCTCCTGTCAATATTCTCCCACCACTTCCCTCTACTAAAGAGCTTTAGGAAAATGACAACAATTCTCTTGCCCAGTCCCACACAGTGAGGTTAGCATTTCTTCACACTCATTCACTTTCATTCATCAGATGATTTTGTCTTTGTTCAGGTCATTAGCATCAGTCAGAAGCCAGGCAGGAGGAGATGTGTGCTTGGATCCCCCTTTGGAGACCAATCTCAGGCAGGATTTCAGGTACTCTTATACGCTGAGTCCACAATCACAGCATATTAGCTGGCTTAATGGAACAATTGTGGCTTGGGTATCATGAATCACAGAGCAACTTTTCTTTCACGCAATATGGAGTTAACACACTAGTTTGTGCAAATATAATTCGTTTCCATGCCTAACTACACAAATATCTGACTTGGTCACATGGTCACAGCTGCATATCATCTCTTAATCTGGCTTTCAATGGTCTTTAAATTTCTACCTGCCTTCTCCAGGAAACTAAAATAGTCCAGGAATATCTCTGAAATGTGAATTGTTCTTGATAAATTTATTTATGTTTAGGAGAAAGCACCCAATGACAATTCTAATCATTCCACAGCTCTGCAGCCCAAAGTTTGACAAGTCTAGCATTCTTTGCAACAATAACTTTGTTCAATAATGTTGTTGACTCATTCCCATAGCCAGCTCGTTTGAAATTTTTCACAATAATTGATTTAGATTTAGACAGGTTTATAAACAAGTACATTATTCTCTTTTTACCTTTTGGAATGAGAGTGCATCTTTTCAGCTTACTTTCCTGGACGAAGGTCACAAGAAAGCCAATTACGGTCGACCCAGGCCAGACATTCCTCCTTAATTTAAGGAACCACTAACCCATAACAAGCAAAAGTCTCAAAGACAGTTGCAGCTGGGAGTAGAGAATGGGACCATCACATGTTCATCTGGTGGTTGTTGTGGTTTAAGTACTTCTGTCCTGTTCCCCTGAAAAGCGTGTTGCTCGCAGCATGCTGAATTAAGTCTGTTGCTGGTGCTCCCTACCAAACAGGAAATTATTAATACCAGTGGCATTAATGTTCTTACTCCCAGCTGTAATAACTCTCTTGCCTCTCATAGTACCATTTCTCACTCCCAGCAGTATTAATATTGACAGAGTCTTTCTTCTGGCAGCACTGAGAGAAGAGGAAGGAGGAAATGTCAGGAGTCTGAGTCACGCTTGTAGAAACACAGAAAAACACTGAAATTCAGCCCCCTGAAGAATCTGCAGCTACACAATTACCCTGGAAGACGTACAAGTCAACTCATCTGATGAGTGAATGATGTGACCTAGCATATAGTTTCCTTACTGCATAAAGGGCAGTGATAGATAGCTAGCAAATACTGTAGATAGCTATGCTGAGTCTGAACGTTAATCAGAGCTCTCATCACTGTCCAATGATAGGAGTTTGTGGGACACCTGGCTGTCTACCTTGAAGTTGTTGCAGTTTTTTTTTTCTCCATGTCAATTTTTGGAGCAACAGTTCGTTAAGGAGCTAGTCATTGCTATTTAATTCTCAGTATCTGAAAAATCAAAATGTGTATGTTTGTGACAATGATTTTTTTTTAACCATGTTTTCATATGTTAAATTGTTCACATCTGCCTAACCGTTAGAGACCTCATGAGCATTAATTATTCATGCCAACCTTTTTGTTTTCTATTTTTAAGAATATATGTCTGAAAAATAAACATACAAATGTGTGCTATTTCCCTCTTATCTTCTTGTCCTCACAACCCAAGATCACTGCAGTCTGTTGGATCAGTCAGCCTTTGTTTGCTACAACAAACAGATGATGTCACAGCTCTATCCAGTGTATTACACTCAACACCCCCCTACACAGTACCACAATGAATGTGCAGTTCTGTACAGCAAATCTGTAAGAACAAACACAATTCTACCATCATGAAGCACAATCTATTACTATTGTTTTTGTAATAGTACAGTACAGCCATATATTTAATGTAACTTAGATTTTTATAAGAAATATTATTAGAAACAAACATGGAATGGAATAAAAATAATATCTAAAGAAATCAATTGGTAGTGTGAAAAATAACTCAATAAATATGAATTTTTCTCAAGGGAATACTTCCATTAGAACATGGTTAGAACATAGTTCCGTTCAATTATACTCAATTTTCATCAGCAGCAGTGGAGTATTGCATTTGTTATTTGCCTGACTATATAATACCAATCATTCCCATATACTCCTGCCTCATAACTATACTGCACACACAACATTAAATATTGGGGTTATAGAATTCTCTGCTGTTCACTCTAGTGGTGGATATTTGATTGAATAAATGTTTGCCTTTGGATGCTGTCTTTGAACGAAACTTTCAGTTCTAATCTTGTAAGAAGAATATGCTATTCATCACAACCCCTCACATAATGATTACGCTCATCATTAGCAATACAACAATCCATGTTTCTCTGATCAAACAATGTGCTTTCCTGTTCAAAGCTACACCTTACTAGCTAACACCGTAATCACATGACTTGCCATTTTTGCAGTTTGCACAACTAAACTCATTGACAAACTTCAGATATTCCAAAAGTCAGCATACGGATTTTTATGTTTATAATTTTTCATCTGGGCTTTGAAATTAGCATTAAGTTTGCATCACCACCATATCCTCTGCAATCACAAAGGAGTTCTGAAGCAGCATTACACACTCAGAGTGAACTAAAGCAACAAACAGCCATTTTACACTTCAAATCGTAACAAATTCAAACTCCCATTGGAGGACATGCACATCTGGGCCTTAGTGTTTTGCACTGTCAGTAGGCTACTGTTGTCAAAAGGTTCTTTGTTCTTATTTTGATGAACTAAATCCTTGCATATTTAAGTAAAAGGAAAGTAGCCTACTTTTTTAAAACTGCTAATTTCCAAATCTGGTTAACTACTCTTGCCTTGAAAATGTTTACATTCTTTTATTATTTCATCTCATTTATAGTATGTTAATAATATGAGCCTAAATATGATTGACAGCACATAGGATACGTTCATGTAGGTGCATTTCTTTTTATGCTGAGCAGGTATGTTGGCATTTCCCACATCTCGCTTTCCTTGAAATTTGAAATGCTTGAAATGCTTCTCTTGCATTTTAAAATTGTTTTTGATCCACATTGAAAACTTTAATATTCCTTTACTGTTGCAAGTGTACGGGTTTCGGTGTCAAAATATTGTCACTGATGCAGTAGGCTTGGTTGGGTCTGGTGTACATGAGCAGATTTTTCATTCACTAAGAGTAAGGTTGGATTAGGTGAGCAACGTTCATTTCCAGTCCAGGTCCGTTATGCTAGTTATGGACACTTACGGACCTCTAATGTGCAGGACTATAGTGTCTCAGACGTGTCCCCTTAAGCAAAGACTGGAGCCCAAAGCAGGCACCCCTCTTGTTTCCTGTGTGCCCTGGAACAGTCATTTCTGGCAGTTTTCAGTCCCTTACACTCAGTAAGCCTTTCCTTCTCTGCTCCCATGATCAGGCAGCGCATCAGTCCCGTGAGCTGACCCCTCTCCTGGAGACAGCATAATGGATGAGTGACCATTTGTTTTTCTTCATGGTTGAAACCTTGGTCCAGTCAGGGGATCAGCGCAATGCAGGCTAGTCCTGGGAGCAGCTCGCTGTAAAACCTGGACCCTCCCTCATCTCAGAAGCTGTGGAGTCCAGCAGCAGTGGCCATACTGAGGGCTTGATGTGTTACCTGGAAGGTCAAGGCTGACAATTGTTTTGACCTCCAGCTTCTGGTTTGGTGAGGCCAGTCTCTTCCCCCTCCACAGTTACCTCTACTCAGAGAACCATCTGGAGGCACTCTGGGGCGGATTGTGAAACCAGTAAAAAATTGAAAAGTGTGCGTGCTTGTGCCACAGATTGAATTATCCTCTGCTCCAGTCTGTGCTGTTGCTTGTAAGTGCTCCTGCAGCAGCCCTTACACATGTGAAAGTCATGTTGCAGCTGGAAGCAGCCATATTGGCCTCTTTATGGCACACTGTAACCAGGCGGCCTGTGACTGGTATCTGAAGAAGTCCCTACTCCCGTTTATTCCAGAATCCTTCATAGGTCTCAATAAAAATGGCACAGTAACCCAGATAAGAGGTTATGCATGGAATTCCTTTCCAAAGGACACAATCCCTGAAACACTGCTTAAGACAGAGCACTTCTTTCTTTTTTTCTTTTACCATTTTACAATCCATAAATATACTGTAAGTTCAATTCAGATGTTAGCCTTGGAATTTCATATAAACCTTATTTACTACTGACTCCAAAAATTGATTCATTGATTCATTTCAACCATATAAAACCTAAATGAACACTTTTAACTAATTTACTTTTATAGAACGACTAGTGGATGATAACAATGCATATTTACACAGAAATCCTAACATTACGAACAAGCCCGCTATACCAGGCTCAATCAGAACTAGTCTGTAGCCTAACATTACATCCCCTTATAGCACAAAACTAGTGATCACAAACATGCAGAATCAAGCAGTTTAAAGCAGTTCATCTTTATGAAATGCCTGATGACCATATTAGCCACTAAAACGATACCAAAAATACCTATGAAATGTCTTTATGGGATTGTCAGCAAACACCCTGATACTTTTCAAAACTGATGAACAAAGACCCCATATATTAAGCCTTTAAGATATCTGTTTTGGAAAGTGTGAACTGGTAAAATCTGGGAAATGATTCAGGGCCAGAAGTAAATTTAAACATCGATGGTACACTGATACATACAGAATTTTCATCAGAGAAGCTATTTTACACATTAGCCATATGAACTATTATTCTGCAAAATGAAAAAGCTACTTTTATTAGCTCTGCTGTTTTTGTTGTGTACATGTTGAGGCCACTGCTCTTTTCACACCTTGAACACCTTCGTTGCTGCTGCCAGACTCCGCAGCCACCACTGAAGGAGAGACCCAGGACTATAATTAGATTTCAAAGAAACTTGGCTGGAGCACATGCAGCCTTGTCAAACGTGGGCTACTTCCCTTTTGAACATCTGCTTTTATCTAACAGGCCCTGTTTTCAGTTTGCTGTCTGTCCTTTGTCCCTAGGTATCCTCTAGAGAGCTGCTGCTTACAGCTAGATGATTCTGTGGTTCAGCGATCACTTAAGCATTTCTTTGTCTCTCAGACAATCAGTGAAACAATCAGTTCCTTTGTGTCCCTCCTTTACCTGCACCAGCCAGCTGCTGTGTGCATCTCTGAGAGAGCACACAGAAATGTGAGGAAGATGCAGCATTCTGTGCTCATTCATGCATAATAACAGCAGGGGCTCAATCATCTCATCATGGGCCCCAGCCCACAGTGCCATATAAACAGATGCACCGACACCTTGCACCAGGGAAAATGCACAGCTACAGACGGCACTGACACTGATGACACTGAATCCTGTTTTTGCAACAATTTTATGATGGGGTAAAGTTACAAGTAACCCTCAAGGCTTGTTACATTTTAATTTTGGAATATCTATGGGAGAGTCAAACTTGCTTCAATTCATGGGATTGAGCAAAAGAATTCAGTAATTAAAGGTATTACAAAGAACTTTGAAAGATAATTTGACAATTGGCTACTGATTCAGGCCGCGGTTGGTAATTATCGGCTGAAATCTGGGGCAGCCACAGCTGCACAGTTGTCTGAGAGACCTTGTAAGACCCAACTCACACCCCTCCACACTGCCCGCAAGATGTTATCTCAGCAGTGACCTAGAACCACTTGCTGAAAGCAGCTGACCTTCCAGCACAGCACTGTATGAGCTCCTTTACCAGCCGAGATGACTTGTGAGATGCAGGTGAGGTTACTGCAATTCCCCAGGCCTGGAACCCCCTCAGGTCAACATTTCCCAGACAGGACAGCAAAACGCCCTCACTGACAGAGGTGTGTTGGCCCTGCTTCTGTTAGTGTGTAAAGAAGAACAGACACAGTGCTACTAAAGTGATACGTGAGCAGTGAAAATATTACTGACTTGTTAAAATACATAAAAAGGTTGTTTTCTGTTGCTTCTACAGAGTGCCTGAGACATTATAGATATGTGCACTCAGTGCCCATTCAGAGTTACACAGGAACCATACTGCCCTATACACCCTCCCTGTCAGTGCAATGGTTCAACCACATGACTGTGGCGTGCAGTGGAAAAACTTTTCCCTCCATACACACACGCACATACGCAAACACAAACACAATACACCAAATACAAACAGATACACAGACACAAATGGGAGCTTTTGAAAATGAATACAATTTGACCAAAGAAACAACATATCAAATATCATCCACGGGGGAAAAACCCTCTAATCAAACTGCTACCCAACAACTTCTTGCTTACCTGCAAAAATGCTTGGTCACATTTGGGGTCTGCATGCAGGTCTCATTTGGGGTCTCCATGTCTTCTGTATGCCACATACCTGCCTCTTACAACTGCTAATGTAGAACAATGTGTTTAACATTAGATCAAATTTATACACAACATCTAAACTGTGCAGCCCAGTCCAAAAAAGAATTTAACCTCAAAAGGTTACTGGTCCACAGTGTTGTTTCTCTGCCAGTTTAGATCAGTTCTGCTCTGTGAGGAGCCGTTTTTGCCAGTTAATGAATACAGCTGCTGCAGGTCTGAGCTGTTTGGCTGAAGGAGCCGCAGTAGTAAAGGAGGAGTGGAGGGGAACTGACCCTTACAGTGAGCTACAGGGGAACTGACCCTTACAGTGCGTTACAGGGGAACTGACCCTTACAGTGCACTACAGGGGAACTGACCCTTACGGTGCACTACAGGGGAACTGACCCTTACGGTGCGCTACAGGGGAACTGACCCTTACAGTACGCTACAGGGGAACTGACCCTTACAGTGCGCTACAGGGAACTGACCCTTACAGTGCACTACAGGGGAACTGACCCTTACAGTGCGCTACAGGGGAACTGACCCTTACGATGTGCTACAGGGGAACTGACCCTTATGGTGCACTACAGGGGAACTGACCCTTACAGTGCGCTACAGGGGAACTGACCCTTACAGTGCACTACAGGGGAACCAGTGCTGAAGACTAGAGATGTTAACATTCATCCATTTCACTGCAGCTCACTGGGCTCAACGCTTCACACTCATCAAACATCAGCACACAAACAGTATTTTTCCTCTGTAGGAAATCATGCAGTTATAGATTGGTGCGGTTTAAGGTTAGAATACAAGAGCAGACAGTGGTAGAAAAACGACACAGCTTGTGAAAATAAACCACAAACACAGACCTCAGTGAGTCAGACAAAGGTTTTCACAAAAAAGAAAAAAAAATTAAAAGCACTTTAAATGCTACGGTTGATGAATTACAAGAGGAGGTTAAAGGCAGAAAAGAGAATAAAGTGGGAGAGAATATTCACACATTTCTCGCAGCTTGAGTGGAGAGACACCGCTGGGTTAGGAAACCCCGTCTCAGTGTGTGTTGTCGGCTGCACACTTCCCTCTTTCTCTCTGAAAAGTAGAACGATGTTTTAATTTTGGATCAAATTTCTAACAAGATTGTGCAATAACTTGCAGCAATGCTGTTTCAGCTATAGGCTGCAGTAAATTGCTGTTAGAACAGACCTGACCCTGCAGTCTTCCCTACATCAAAAGCAGAGACTACAGATTAAACCAGAATATAAAAATTACAATGCACCACAGCAGAAACTGTATCATCATCTAAGGAAGTAATATATGGTTTGCTTGGCACCACAGATCACATCAATATGAGGCTGAAAAAAAAAAATACTTAATGGAAACTTCACTGTATAAAATAGTGCATGATGCAGGGGTACAAGAGCTGAAGAAATGAACTTGTTAAAAAATAAACCACAAACACATGAAGATAAAAAAAGGCTGTGACAAAAGCTTCTGATCATGATCTTAGGGTTCACAAAATAAAAGAGGAAGTTACCATGCATAAACAGGACTGCAGAGACACTGAGAGAACATTCACCTGATATGCTTGTAGCCTGCAGCCAGCTCCAGCAGCCCTGCAGTACTGAGAAGTGAGCAGCTCCCCACAGCTCCAGAGCAGAGAGGAGAGATTCCCCTGCACCCCATTCTCCACACTGATCTCTCTCTCTGCACTTCGAACCGGGCTGTTACAGATTCTGCTCCTGCCCCCACACCATGACTAAGTGTAGATGGAGACCCCATGTACTGGCCCTGGATAAGTGTCAGCATTTTCACAAAGTGGTAAGGTTTAGGATTTCTTTTGGAGTAGTTGATCCTGGACAACACAAGCACTGAAAAGTGCCACAAAAAGGGAAGCTACACACTGACAGAAGTCTAAATTAAACACAGATATGACAAACAAAGCAAAAATCCACCTCAGTCAGCTTTTTTACAGCACTGTGGAAATCCACAGAAATGCATTCACATTCACCAGCTGCACATGGCTTTACTGCCTTAAGCTCGTACGGAACTAGAGCTGTTAACTCTGAAAATCAATCAACAACCGATTTATGCAGTAAAAGTTCTGTCGTTCTGTAGCATTGAAGAGCTCTACACTATCAGCCTGTTAAGGAAAGGCATGGGCACTAGTTCATGGAGACTTCTATATGAATGAATAATTTATTAAATCTGACAGGATCATTTTAACTTGAAATCAACATTATTCCAGGGAACCTCTATGACTTTGAATCTGATCTAAAATTCAGGATTGCTCTGGGGAACAGCAAACAACACTTGTATTATATTCAGTTAAAATCCATGTATTTCTGGTCAAGCTGGGGAAAACTGCAGAACCAAACTTCAGCAACTTTTACTTTACTCTTTCAAAGTTCATATATTGTCACCTTCTACACTTATTTAAATGAGCTATAATAGATATGTAAATATCTAGTTTACAAAACACCTTCCCCCTCACTGCTTAAGAATCCATGCTGTAAACTGGAATATCAAAATATCAAGTGTGTTTGATATCTGCTCATTGCTCATAAGGCAGACTTGGAAGGGTGATTGTAAGAGATTAATCAGATCTTTAAACATAACGTGTGTAGCACCCTTTACTCTGTGTTTCTGGGAGAGGCCTTTCCAGGACTCTGTAGATTAGTCATATGCTGAGGAGCAAGGGCTGCTTGACCCCATTACTATAACGCAACAAAAAAGTCTTAAAACAGTATTTTATTGCTTCAAAGTAACTGCAAATTGACGTTCAAAACCTTTGTCCTTAGACAGAGTTCTGATTTGGTTTTAATTTTTTATGCTGAGGAACTGAAACTGGACAGGAATAGGCTTCAGAGAATCTGTATTTCAATTCTACACTTTCAGCTGTAGCATTCATCAGTGACTCCAACCATTTAGCTTACAATTTAAATTTTGACACATGATGGGACCCCTGATATTCCACATAATGAAAAACAGTCTATATATTGTTTTCGTATGGGATCATTCAGCCTGCTGTCTGAGCCATGGTCTGATTAAAACTTCATTTGGTGGTTCATGGCCTTTCCTTGCCCAGAGCTGTGTGTAACTGACAGGTTGTGTAAAAGAGGAGCGTGCAGCAGGGTGGTGTTTCTATCACAGCACACCCATGCTCTGCACACACTGCGGTGAGCTAGGCCGCCTGGCACATACTGCACTGAGCTACGCCACTTAGCCACAGCCTCAAGGTCCTCAAGCGCAAGAGCTGTGGTGACCATCTGCTCAGAGGCTGCTCTGATGGCTGCAGCCTCTGTGGAAGAGAGGGCCTCTCTGTACAGACTGCCAGTGGCGCTATGCCAACAGGGCCAAACACGACAAGGCCCCTGATCCAGCCGCCACCCCACTGGCCCTACCAGACCATAAACTTCCTAGAGCTAAAGCCCCACAACACAGCTAAAAAAAGTAACAAAACTAACTCATCACACCTTCCCCCACACAGCCCCAAACTCTGGCATCTCTATAGTGTTGAAGGGCCAGCAACCCCCACCTCCCCCTGCATAACCACCTCAGGATCTTCAGACAGTTCAGAGAAGAAACGGAGACTGTGGCTACAACAGGAAGGAGGAGGGGACAGCTCATACCAAACAACACTAAGACGACAGCTACCGAAATGTCAGAAGAAACATCAAACAGGTCAGCTCATCAACATCCTAGACATGACAAACTATCGAACACTGGCACATCAGGAAGACAGCACCCCCTCTCTGAACGCTGAGCGCCTTGTCTGAACCCTCAAAACCCACCGACCCAACAATGTGAAACCCACCCAAAGGGACACAAGGACTCATAACACACCAAAGACCAGAAACCCAGCAGGCCCCCAGGAATTAGCCAAGACACACCTAAATAAGCAAAAAACATTCATTTTCCCCACTAATTAATGATGAAGTTACCTGGTGTCATACAGTGCACTTTCATACAGTAAAAAGGAATCAGGGCCACATCACCTGTGAAGGTCCAGTGCTTAAGAAAGTTACAGCTGATTTCTACATTTGTTAATCCATACTCTCTACAGGTCTGTTCTTTTTTGACCATGCCCAGGCTGCATTACAGAGTATTTCCACCTTAATCATCTGCAACTCAACACAGCATGAGCTGTCCTTGGGCAGCACCTTGTGGCCAGTGTAGGTAACCACCACATGACAGCATTTTCTTTTTACGTTTTTTTTTTTTTTTTGAATTGTCATCCTGAATGATCCTGAATCCAGAATTTATGGAATCAAGCCTCAATTTCACACACATTTCACAACATCTAAGCTTTCTATCTAAGTCTTTTGCTTTCCTCCATAGTGCCTATTATCTGAAATAAGTAGCTTCTTTTAGAAGCAGAAAATACGTAAGAGGATGGTAGTGGGTAGTGAAAGCAGGAGCTCATACAGCTCCTGTTGCTCACCCTGTCACCCACTCTGCTTACCAGGGTCACATCTGTTCCTCTCTTCAGAGCAGAGCACAGAGCCGGATACACTACTCACACTGATACAGGGACTGTCCATGGAAATTACAGCCACATTAGGATGACACTATTTAAACAAAACCATCATGCTCTAATGACTCAGTCTTAAAATTAAAAACACTGAAATCCTCTGACACAAGAAATTATTAAAAAATGAAAATAATATCTAACTAGTACAACATGCTGAAACAACAACAGAAATAATCATAAACATTTCAGGTGGCTACATTTAGTCACAAATTTAGACTGATCAGTTTTAGGTACAGGTGAAATTCCTCTCTGGTGCATTCTGGTAAGGGAGTCACACAGTACTCTAAAAGACAACTGGCAAACTGGGAGCTTAGTCTCCTGTAGATGGTTGTTGTAAGACACGCACATTGACAGTGGTTGTACATGTGTTGTTGTAAATACAGAGCTGCCGAGCTGAAGCTGATGTCAGCACTACATTTCTGCAGCGTGATCCAGACACATGAAGAGAATCGTCATACTGTGTCATACTGGGCAGTGAAACTGATTCCCCTTTTTCAGATGAAGTGCGGGAATCCAGCTTCACAGCTGTAGCTGCGTCACTGGGTCACTGAATGAGGTGACGCAATCGGGAGGACATTCTTGGTGTACATAAATCCAAGTCGGTTTATCTTGTTTCGCCAAAAGTCATCTTCAGCATTATATTAGCTATCTGGCACACATAACTTGCTAGCTATTCATTTTTCACAGGTATGCAGCTGGCTATTTATCCATGGCGTAATAATAATAACTAGCTAGCTGGCTATATTATCCAGCTAATCAAGTAATAATAAGGATACGGCGGATCTTGCACCCAGCCACTGCAAAAGTTCATGAGCTATAGGGATTTATAACTTTTAAACTCACGCAAAGTGTATGCACTCAGTCCAAAACGAGATAGCCTAATTTACAATGTCCGGGTATGTGAGCGGAGGTAGTGCATCGGGGTTTGTAATCCAGTCTTGGGCTGCCAAGTCATATGGATCTATGTTATTTATCGTTATTAGTTTATCCAAATACCGTTGCTTGGCATTTACTTTCTCCCGGTAGGGTCCCTTTTCTTTCTCTTTCCCCTTTTTCATCAGATTTGAAAGATTTTAACAACTTTTTTCCACAAACAAAAACGGCACGCAGGCAAGCACGGTTGCAAGCAGAGGTAAACAAAGCGCGTTCCTCACAACATGGAGCCCCCGTCCCAACTTGCAACACGGCGTGACGTATCTTCACATTCTCTATAAACTACGTGCCTCGTTACAACTGTTTACCGACTATTCCAATTCAAAGTTACCAATGCAAAGCAATACACACACACACACACGATATTCTTCTTCTACTGAGCTACATTACATACGGTATGATATATGCAGAAAATGTGCAGCTTGCAGTAACTTTCTGTTCGCTTGATGACGAGGCTGAGAGCAGCGAGTTGCTGAGGATTAACAGTGTGTCACTGAAGTGTGTGTGAAGCAGTGATACCTGCGGCGGGTAAGCGGTATTCGCTGCAATCAGTGTTCATGCATTGATTACCAGCAATACTATCAATAACAAATTCTCCAGATTAACCAGTTCGCGTGAGAATTTCGCTTTTCGCATTCAGTCATTTCGGGATTCGTAGGGTCTTATGAATGCCGCACTTCTTTGGATAAAAAAAAAAACTGCCTGATTTTCAGGGGGAGCTAATATTTAACTGTCGGGTTTTCGACAACGGTGAGATATAGGCTAAATCTGTAATGTTATGCTAAAGGCGATTGGTAAATGTGATTGGGTTATTTATTTAAAGTGAAAAAAAAATTACAGTTGTTTTTCCCCTTATTTTGGTAGCCAAGATGGGACCTGTTTGCCAAAACCTTTTTACTTGTGCTATTTGGTTGCCCCAGCTCTGCTCTCAAACGGCTGGGAATTATCCGTTGGTTGTGACCCACTGTGTCTCCTAACAAATGCTAGCGATGATAATGTATTAATATAACATTACGTAGTTTTAATATTAGACATAGCTAATTAACTCACCTTCGAGGATACAATGAGGTGTATCAATCCAATGATCTTCGACTGATAAGACATAGCTGCTGGCCCGACCACCCTGCCAAACTTACCGCATACATTTAACTAGCTAATTTGGTCATTACCAAACCAGGTAATTTGTAAGTTTCCAAACCCATCTGGTGATCTGTAGCTCTAACATAAGACTATGCAATATAATGAACACAAATCCAGATATTCCGTTAACTAGCTAACGAACCAACAGGCAAACAACAAACGTGTGCTCCGCCATCCTGTTTTTTTTGCACACGCGCTTTATAGTAACTTAAGTAAAATAATTCGATTTTAACGATTATCACATAAAGTCAAAACACACACGTCATTTATTATTGCACCTGGTAAGCTACCATCTGGCGGACACGCAAGGCGCCTCTTTTCGTTTATCTAACTAGCCAGATCCTCGGTGTCCTGTTTGACATATCGGGAGTGTCGTGTGTGCCGCAGTACCGAACAATTTGAAAGGTAACCTAACGCAAACCTAACATATTTATGGGAAGCAGCTTGGCTTCAGCACAGAGTCCACGAAGGCAAGGCCCACGTGGAGACATTGCAAACACCCTGGTCTCAGCCCTAGATGTAATCTCAGTTTAAATAATGGATAAATTCACAATACTGGGATAAATTTAATTAATGCAAATACCATAGTATTACAGTTATAACAGCTTATTTATTATGACAGTTTAATTATAAAGCACTTGTGAAAGTGTTAAAGGAATGTAAAAACTGCATCACTGTTCTGGAGGTAAATGGCCTAAATGTTGCTAAACATAACATCTCTGCCCCCTAATTCCCTGTTACACATCAGCAAACACAAACATGTTATACTCTAGTGCATAAAACACCCATTTGCCTTTCCACCATGTTCCGAGGCAACATAATATCACAAGAAACTACCCTACTTTATTTTCTAGGTCTAGGACCTAGAAAAGGGTTGCTTCTTTGATGCAGATTTGCAAAGCAGTCAGTGACACCTTCATCTATGTTTTCTAGCATGCTTTTTTAATTGTGAGGAGACCTACGCTTTAGACATGTCTGGCCCATGGTGTAACCGTGTGTGGAGGCGCCTGAGAGTGTTGAAAGAGCGTGACTACAGCTGATAACTGTTAGTGAAGCCTGGACAGTCTTTTTCAAAGATGGAGACATGAGAGGATCCAACAGCTTGTGTGTCAGGAATGACCTCAATCTTGTTCTTACATGACAGGCATGATTTCCAAATGTAACTGGATATTGTAATGTTTAGCAAGTTCATCAAGGCACGTCTGAGACAGAGAGTTTTTGGACATTGGACTACAAGTGTGGACTTATTGAACAGTGATGCTTCAACAAGTAGTTATGCTGGCTTAAGGTTTGAAAGCTCCAAGTCCTGCTTGGCTGATGTGGTGGCCAGATTAGCTCGCTAGTATCCACAGTTAACATATACACATGGTTTGGCTGGCCACAAGTTTCATCAGTTCAAAGTTAGCAGACAAATAGAGACACGCATGATATTCAGACAGCTTCTCAGAGTGCTGTTTGAGATATTGGCAGTGTCAGATGTACTGCGGTACAGTAGAGGACATTTAAGACATCAGAACCTGAAGTGAACCATCAGGATTTGGGAGCTGAGACTGCAGCATATCTTTACATGACTGGTTGGAATTAATATTAATTATTGTGTATACTGCAAAAAAGACCTCCAATCTGGACCATACATACCGTCTGTAATTCATGCCATTGGATTGTTGTGAACTCCAAATTTTGGCCGATAGTTGTTTATTTAATGCTAAACCATTTACGGTTGCCCTTTGTTACTGTAGTCCAAATCTGAGTTCTGTGTATATATGGCTGAGTTAATCACAGAATCTCAGAACTGAATGCAGGACAGGAATGGAGTGGAGAGGATGTGATGTTGTTCTTCATTGTAATGAAAGACTCATTAACTGGAATCATAGCAGCATGATAGCATGGTGGGTGTTCGCTTTTTGTGGAGCAGCTAAAGATTTTGGTGAGGTTTAATGCCAACAATTTAGTTACTCTACAGTTCTATCATTACCTGAGGTCATTTTAATGCAAAAAAGAGAGAAACACTTTTCTCTTATTTTACTTACACTTATTTTTCCTTGTGTTTTCTTGTTTAAGCCAAACCCGCATATAATGTAGGACAATAATGATGTGATTTCTCTGTCGATACCTACAGAATGGAAAGGAGTCTGTCCAACTCCATGAGTCAGAGCTCCACTACCCTCAACTAAAGGGAGATCTCACACATGCATACAGGTGTGGAATAAATCTAACCTGTGCCACTTATGCCCAATATTTACCCCTGATCATATGGCATAGTTTTCATTTGAATATATTTTATATCTGCATAAGATTAGGAAAAATTAGGAAAAAAAAAAAACCTCACATCCATGACTATAAAAACAGATGCACATTCAGCATTTTCATAATTTGTGTTCTTCTATTAGCATGAAATGGTTTAATATTGCACTGTTCTAACATTCTTCTAAGTGATGTATGGGTGTCTTGTTCTTGCTAAACAGGTTTATTGTCTGCTACCTTTAATTCCACCTACTCTTGATCTAGGTTTCAGTTGCTCGAGGGGCAAAGAGGTGTTTCACGCCTCGCTTTAGCATCTCACTGATGATAGCAGTACACTGCTACATTTCACCACTGTCATGCTTTTCTTCTCATGTGTTTTCTTTTATTTCACTTTTCATGTTGGCCCATGAGAAAATTTTAACATGATATTTTACAGTGTCCCTGGTAACCCCGTCTAGATGACTGTGTTGGGGTTTCTTTCACTTTCATGAGAAGAAAAAAAAACTGGCCTGTGTGTCTGAAGTTAACTGTGATATGCCGCACTGGGTTTATCTGCTGTTTTTGCTTTACCTCTGTAGCTCAGCTAGAGGACATCTTTAGCACAGTACAGCTGTATAATAACCATGCTATTATGGCACCAGGTTCTAAATCTGTTTACCAGAGTGGGACATAGCAGTGTGGCGTAGTGGTAAAAACCAGCGCTTATAACCAAAAAGGTTCAAATCCCCATTAGGGCACTGCTGTTGTACCCTTTGGCAAGGTACTTCACTCACAACTGCCTTAGTAAATATCCATCTAAAATGGATAAAATTGTAACCTACTGTATGTAAGTCACTCTGGATAAAAGCATCTGCTAAATTACTATAATGTACTGTAATGAAATGTGATGTAATGGATTCCATGTATACTTATTATTTGTTAACGAGATAAACAGACAATCAATTCACATATGCAACACTTACGCCAACAAATTTTTCTAAAACACAAGTCTATTAGATACATGAAAACAAAGCATTATTACAGGAATGAAACAGCATCAGTGTGTGTCAGCATTTTTCCTTTAAATCTCAATAATATCATAGTAGCATCAAGGACACCATTACATCACTATGTTTTGAGCGTAAGACACCTGAGAGATATAATGATGTACACAGCAAAGGACAGGTGAGCTGCTTATGAAATCACATTAGTTGCCAGGTGACAACATGACTGAGTTATACCTCTGGAGAAGTGATGTTGATAAATAATCTCCCAGGTAACAGTACTCATTATTATTCTGATTGGCTGACATCCTTATCCAGAATGATTTTAATAAGTCCCATCTTCACATTTCCCTCTTTGTAGGACATTCACTGAAACTAGTCTGGTTTAGCAGTTCAGTGTTGATGATGGCATCATCCATCGGCCCAACCCTACTTGACATGGATTGAGATATTTGCTTAGCCTGTTAGGCTACTCTCCTTTTTTCAGACAGGAAGATCTATAGTTTGACAGGCTCAAGAACACTTAGGCTATATTAGCACTTTAATATCCTAAAATCAGAAGTGTAATAAAAACAAAAACAGGATTGTTACACTTATTTCCACTTTTATTTGAATACAAATACAAATAGGCCTACAGATATTTTTGCTCCCTCAACAAATAGATACAAATCAGTGGCGTCGGGTGAGCTGGAAACAGGGGAAGCCCAAACATTACCTTTAAGTCTATCATTACTTTCTACCTGTTCCCCTTTATCCTCCTTGATTAACAATAAAACAAGTAATTCACAGAATAATCAACACCAATCACGTAATTAGAATAAATGATTATGCTCATGCAAAACACCTCAGATTGTCTGAAATTTGTGTGCTATTGCGAAAGCTACAGCATGAGATTGTTCAATTAACAAGGATGGCAATTTGAATAAGTGGCAAGTAATTCCAAAGCTTTTTCTTAAATGTTTCACATTATACCTTTCTTGTGTTACAAAATTCAAATGACAAAACGGAGCTAAATTTAGTTAAATTACTGAGAATAAACTTTTATTAGGTTGAGTGCAATGAACAATAACGTTTAGAAGACAGACCTCACAAAAGTTGTGATGTGTCATGAGCATTTAACTTAGGCCTAATTTAAATCGATAAATGCCATCCTTGTTAATTAAACAATCTCGCGAGCATAATCATTTACTCTATTTACGCGATTGGTGTCAATTATTCTGTGAATTATTTGTTTTATTGTTAATCAAGGAGGATAAAGGGGAACAGGTTGAAAGTAATGATAGATTTAAAGGTAATGTTCAGGCTTCCCCTGTTTCCAGCTCACCCGCCTCCACTGATACAAATACAAATATAGCTGCAAGCAGCGATACAGGGGCCAAGCACAATGAAGGAATCAGCAGAAGAAAGAATTATCATTTTAGGCCATGCAATTCAAAAGATATATTAAAAAATAGGTATAAATTATATGCAATATGTTTTGTAGCACCACCTAGTGGTCAAATGACACTAAACACAGGTACCAAATGCGTCAATACACAAAGACATTGCTCAAACAAAAAATCATGGATAACTTGTGTGGCATGCTCTCAGTATGCTCTGACTCAGTTTTCGTGAAGATTGGAGAAAATTTGTGGGAGGAATAGTGAAAAGACTGTTTTCATTAAAATTCAAAATGGCGGACAACCAAATATGGTGGAAATGAAAATTTTCCATCTGTTCAACGTGACATGACCCAAGGAATGAAAAGAAAAAAAGAATCAGTTCTAAGCTATAGACATCAAAAGTTATGAGCAGAAATTCAATTGTTTTAGTTATAGCACCACCTAGGGGTGAAATAACACAAAACCTCTCAGACACTCTCAGGACTGTGTAGGAAGTCCATACACCAAGTTTGGTGTGAAGACACAAAAGTATTGCCGAGATATGACCTCACTTCCTGTTTGGTGTCTTCGTTGTCAGACTCATTTGCATGTTACAGGCAAACGCGTTGGAATATCTAAAATATTTGTATAACTTTTGTGAGGCATGGTCTGAAGATATGTACCAAATTTGGTAAAGATTGGACAGAATTTGTAGGACTGGCGAAAAAACAGTTTTTGTAAAAATTCAAAATGGCGGAAAATGAAATATGGCGGACTTTGACGGCAATGGGTGCATTGGACTCGGCTTGACCTAAGGAAAAAAAGAATTTTGAAAAAATTCCAACAGAGTCAGGAGTTATGGCCAAAAATGTTAGCTGAACTTTGACCTGATGGTGGTGCTAGAGGGCTTGATTTACTGACCCCAAAATTGCTGAGTGGACAGCTGGGACTGTCCTCTATGAGTGTGCCAAATTTCATAAAAAGCGTATGAACGGATCTATGGGCTGCCATAGACTCCCATGGCAGATGTATAATAATAAGAAGAAAACTAACAATTACAATAGGGTTCCAGCACCTTCGGTGCTTGGCCCCTAAATACTGGGCTCTATGCACATCCCTATCAAGGACCAATAGATTCAGAGGAATGGTGAGAAGAACATTTGTGTTGGAAGACTGATCACTAACAGTCAGTCAGTTGTGCATGGATTTTGCAGAGATCAGAAAATCCTATCAGGAGCCTGTGTGACATTGACATTTAACCGCGTGACATGAAAATGAATGGGGTTCCAGGGAACAGGGAGGATAGTATTTGTGTCAAGTTTAGTCAGTATACACAAGACTTGCTAGTCTTTCTACAGACAAATGGCTGAACTGGTTGGACTGAATGAGGATTGAAATGATTACATTTTATAAAATTAATTTCAACAGGAGACACAAGATATAGAAAGCAATATTTTCATATTGTTAGAACTAGAGATGAAATGGTGAAAATTTTTTATCAGGATTATAGTGACCAAAATTATCACGGTTATCAGTATTATTGTGGTATTGTTAAAATGTGCTGAAAATGTTCAAAAAGTACTGATACACTAACTGAAATCATTTCACCAAGTTTTATATTGAAAACCACAAATAAAATTAGCAGCATTATGCACTTTTGTTTGCATAAACATTAAAATAATAACATAGCCAATACCTTATGTAAACATATGAAAACCATATCAAATGTGCATTTGCGTATATGCAATGACCCCATGCAAAATTTACATAAATACAAATGAGTCTTAAGAAGACAATGATAGTAATTACAATGAGCCCAACAATTGACATAAATACAGAGGAGTATAGTGTTTCTCCTGTTGGAACAGTTCTACAACCAATTCGATGACTGTCGGATTTTAAATGAACAAAATATGTTGGTTGGGTGACTAAACTACGTAACGTGTTATCGTGTGCAATGGGCGAGTAGAGTCTGCAGACACGCGACGCATACAGCAGCAGAACAACGTGCAGGGGTGTAGTGCTATTTTAAGTAGTGTCAGAGCGCGGGGGGTGCGGAAGACGACGGGGGTCAAAGCCATTATTATTATTATTATTAGGCCTATTACTGTTATTGTTGCTAAATACCCACATCAAAAGAAGGCGATAGGCTAGCCTACATCTATTCTGCCCGTTGAAATGAATTAACGTACAACAGTCTACTAGGTCTTTTATAGATGACATTACTTTCTCAGGCTACAAAAACACTCTAAAATGAAGTGATACGTGTTTTTAAATGCAAAAGTTAAGCTACCTGGTCCAACATTCCGATGCATCAAGTTGCTTAAATGAGCTTGTAAGGAAGACGTGAATTTCCGAGTGAGGACGCTAAGGATGCATTATTCAATCGCAAATCAAGCGAAAAGGGAAGAGTCGAGTTTGCTTATGCGTGTTTTCTAAAAGTCTTGGTATAATATAGGCTAATTTGTAGGTCATTTCAGAATATCATGATAATACTGAATGCGCTTGGAGACTGTTGCTAAGTTTGGTAAATGCCGGACAGTATTTAACGTGAGTTTTTCAAAGCGCGGTAATCAACCACGGTTTTAATGACAATCAAAATTTGAAACGGTAATACTGGGGCTCCCAACTCACGCATTGTGCGTGAGACTCACACAGTTGACTCAGATCTCACGCTCTCACGCCACACATGCCTTTTCTCACGCTAACTTTTGGTCTTCGCTTCCTCCGATGTAAAAGTGATTTTTAAGCGAAGGAACAGCAGTGCGTGCAACAACAAATCACTGCAATGCGCGTTCCGGTGGAGCAGCCAATCACAATGATTGTGTGGTCGAGCGACTAACCGCTGAACATGAGTGGAGCAAGACTGGAGGAACAAATACATGAAGGCAGACATCCCACCTCTCCTGGAAGTTCCGGGAGTCTCCCGCATATTGATAGCGGCTCCCGGACGCCCGCAAATTATATACAATATCGAAAGCGAATTTTTTGAGAGCGAGAGGGAGCAAGCACCCCCCCCCCCCCATGTCGACGAAGTGCTTTCACTTTGAAAGGTGGACTTCCGATGGGATTACAGGAAAAACTGTACCTGTAGAAATAAAATTAATTCATGACATGATGATTCACCTAAAGGGCGCATTTTCAGGTTTTGGATGAGGTGAAACAAGTCAACACAGCTCCTTCATGATGTTGTATTGTAATTTTCTGTATGTCCTTTAACATCTTTGTGTGAGTGTATGTGGGGATTAGGAACGGTGTTCAGGATGCAGCAGGAGGAGATGGAGAGGTCTGAGTGCTAATAAAAGCCATGCCTAGTGCTACGTGTGACAAGTCACTACATGTGCCACTCGCTCAACCAGTCATTAAAATATGATGTGAGCTGAATTTTAATACACTGTACTTTTAATGTTAATGACAGCAGAATTAATGACAGGTTAGTTTCCTCTGTGCTTTGCCAGCACAGAATGGCTTCTTGATCTCAATTTTATCTGCTGTGGAAGAAATGGTTACAATGTTTGGACTCAAATCCTCTCACCTCATGTACAAAACACAGGAAGTCATTCAGTTTCACTTACCAGAATCAGAACAAAAAAACAGGAAAGAGCCGAAAAATGACCACCAGCAGGAGCGGCTCCAGTTCTATTTCCTGTAAGGAGGAGAAATAGGAAGGAAGGGGTGTGAACAGGCATAAGCTTGTGTGTCCTGCTGTACAGTAGGTCACCCCATCACTGTCCCACACTGTCATTCTCTCTGCAGCAATGAGCCCGTCACTGTCCCACACTGTCATTCTCTCTGCAGTAATGAGCAGAGTAGCTCATTCAGTGTGACTATGGGCTATTTCACAGCAGCTGTGTAGACAGTGTAAAGACTGTGTGTGTGTGTGTGTGTGTGTGTGTGTGTAAATACATACAGTTAGGTCCTTAAGTATTTGGACAGTGACAATTTTCATGATTTTGGCTCTGTACGCCACCACAATGGATTTGAAATGAAGCAGTCAAGATGTGATTGAAGTGCAGACTTTCAGCTTTAATTCAAGGGGTTTAACAAAAATATCATATAACCCGTTAAGTACAGCAATTTTTACACAGTCCCCCCATTTTCAGGGGCTGAAAAATAATTGGACAATTGACCAAGAAGCTGTTTCATGGCCAGGTGTGGGCTGTTCCCTAGTTATTTCATTAAACAAAGATTCTGCTGAATCTTTGTTTGGAACTTCAGTAAATGGTAATTTGCCCTTTATTGGTTCAGTGAAAATCTGTGTGCCATGATTTGGAATGTTGTGATGGGTGGATGGTGAAACTGTTTCCAACACAAACCTAAGAGTGGGGAGTAAGACCATTTCCTGCGAGTAGATCTCAGTTGATTTTTTTATATGTGAAGTACCACAAATGAACAGTTGTGACATGTTTTTTTCCTCAGTTTGTTCCAATTGCTGGTGCAAGCATTCCAACACACTATGCGGCATTGCTACATTAGTAGATACGTAGAGACAGTGATACTTACCGTGAATTTTCAAATGATATGTAAACTCTTCTCCATTATTCTGCATTGTATACTCTCCTGAATCCTCCAACTTCAGGTCGGTGATGGAGAATCCAGTGCTGCTGTCCCACTGCAGTCTGCCTGTGAACCTCTCATCAAGGTCGATTCTGATGTTACCATTACTGACATCTCCAATAACTGTACCTTTGTACATCAGAGTCCCCTTTGTCAATGAATTTGGGATATTGATTCTCCCTCCCACAATGCCAGTCAGCTCCTCTGAATGACTGCAGGAGACAGACACTGCTGGAAATACACAGAAATATGCCAGCTTCAGATGTATTATAATTACACACTCACAAACAAGTATACAGACATACAAATATCATAGCACAGAATATGCTCAATAGGCCACTTCACATGTATCTGTTTTAAATGCAGCTGCTCTTCAAATACAGAGCATTTCCTTTATGCCCATTTTCAGCATGTGGTAGCAGGCAGTGACTGGAGAGGAAAACAAGCACCCAGATTATAGACTTGTCTGTAAGCACTTTTTTTTTTTCTCTCTGATGGGGAATTACAGAGGACAGAAGCTAACCTGCATCTTTCAATTAAAATAAAGCAACACTTCCTGCTCAATGGCACTGACAACAGAACCAAACACAACCAGCCTCAACTACCCAGCATTCCATGCACCAGCCAGGCTGCCTTTACCACAGGCCTGACACAGGTAACAAGCCACACCTGCACTGATCAGCAATCAGCCAGGCTGCCTTTACCACAGGCCTGACACAGCTAACAGGCCACACCTGCACTGATCAGCAATCAGCCTCAGGTGCACTGCTGCCCCTCTGTGACAATGCTGCTCCCCCAGGTCCTAAAGCCTCCCTAGCTGTGAGACATTGCTGCTCCCCCAGGTCCTAAAGCCTCCTGGTGTGCCTCTGCCCCACCCCTTCTGGCATCACAGAACAGTTCAACTGTCAGCAAGCAGATTGCATCTAATCTGGTTAGCATCGGCGGGAGAATCTGATACTAGAGTAGGTTCTTAGTTTGCTGCTAGTGTGTTTAATGTGATGCAAAAATTATGTTGTCTTCAGTAATAGTGTGCTGATAGTAAGGTGCTAGCTTTTTAGATTGCATTTAGTTATTTTGTCGTGTTGACATTACGTTTATTTTTAGCTGGTAGAATTTTTTTTAGCTGGTAGAAAAAAAAACTACTTGGAAGGAAAAAAAAACATCGCGGACATGTTGGGCTAGAGCCCAACTTTTAGTCTACTTCTAAACAGGGTTCTCCATACAACAAAACCAGTCCAGACACGCCAAAATTTAGCCATGGCGTTGCATTGTTCCACTTTAGAGACGCAATTTATGTGGGTTTAACAGACTTGATAGCTGTAATGCGGTTGAATCGATGTGCTACCTACATTTTTCAGTTTTAACATGGGTATTTTATTTTGAGCACGCAGTTCCCGGGGAGGTCCCGGGAAGAGGGAGTTCAATCAACATCGCACGACAATAGCGCTTTACGGGAGTGCCATTTTTAATTGCATGTTTAGCTATCTAATTACCTACAAAGAAATGTAACTTTGAATGTATTTTATATAACAGAATCTCGGACTAGCGCTTTGTTTACAAAAAGGAAGCTCGCCCATCATGAATAAATTTACTTTCGATTTCGTTTCAACGAGTTATTTTGCAGGCAACTCTAATACCAGCGCTAACTGATATAAGATACGATTTTAAAAAGATCTAGTGCGAACTTAGTTCATACATACCAGCAATCCAAAGCAGACAAACTATGCTTATAAGCAACATTTCATATTTTCTGTTGTCTACGACGACGGGGTTGTGACCTGGTTGCTTAACGTCATGACGGTCATTGCGGAAGTAACAATGATGTCAATTGTGTTATGATGAAAAATGCCCTCTCTGACAAATTCACACAAACCCACACCCCCTATGAATTGTATATAGTGCTATAATTATAGGTGGGAAGTAGGAATAGCATACGTAATCTTGTCAGATAACAAATGTTTTTTATAAGCAGAGTAATGATTGCACATCCGGGTTATATTAATTCTTTAGTGGGAGTGACTACAGAGGGTGAACTACTAGCATTAAACTAAGTTCATTTGAATGGTAACTACTGCTCTGTTTCTGTAGATAGTGTGTTGTTTTATTGGGTGCATGCTTGTCAGTAACTGTAAATACATGTTGATTACACGCAAATCTGTAAAAAGCCATTTATTACATGTAACACGTATAAGTGCATGACAGTTATTTCGAAGCACATTTCACATCGCAAAGCAGGAAGAAGATACCGATTGGCTCTACGGCAGTACCACATGGACTCAGAGGGTCTGCGCAATCTGCTACATGTACTCTTAAAAAATCGAGTTAAAAAGTGTGTATGGGTCCCGTGCTGGTAACTGTTGGCTTCATTTAGTTAATTATGTGGCGCTGAAGATTGTCTTTAGTACTCTTTGCATGCATTCCTCCCCAGTGCTACTCATAGGAATAGGAAATGCGAGGTTTCAATCATCTGATATCAGTGTCATTGTATTATTTATTGTGTTGAGTCATTTGAACAGATCAGGCAAAAAAAAAAAAAAAAAAAACAGTGATATGAATATCTAATAAATATTGTCATTTAATTCGCCATTCATGTGATGTAGCTGTTTTGCTTCGTCTGAAATTCTGAGCGCAGAAACATCTGATGCGTACAATTACCAAGTTGAAGTGCACGTCATTCCTGATTACCCCCAGGTCACACTTTGCCGTTTTTATTTTTGCGTTAAATCCACCTTTCAGCAGCGGTGGCATTTTTACTTCTTGGCAGATTTTTGCCAAAACTCGATTCTCGTTAGATTGCCTGCAGTTAGTTTCCAGTTCTTTCAGTTCACTGAGTCGCTACTGATTTGTTCAGTTTATACAGTCTTTAATTACGCCTCATTCAGTGAATCCGTGCGCTGAAGACACACCTCTTCAGACTCTACCTGGACTGATACCTCTGCCTCTTGTAACCCTTGTAACTTTGACGTTGTGAATCTGACTCCTGTCTTGTACTTGTTCCTCACTTACCTAGGTAGTTTAGCGGTACCCTATTTCTCCCGTAATTGTATTTGAGATGCAATCCTAGTTCAGATTAGTTGGTTCGCGTCACTGACCTTGCGCTCAGCTTCAGCACTATTTGCATTGTATGACCTGTACACATCTTGCTCTTGTGCCTGTTGCCTGCCCCCTATTTGCACTTTTGTACGTCGCTTTGGATAAAAGCGTCTGCCAAATGAATAAATGTAAATGTAAATGAATCCTGTTCAGCTCATTCAGGATGTTTCCCTCTCTGACTACAGGGTGGCTCCATCCACCCTCATACTTTGCAATTTAATGCATAGCCTACAAAATAGCTCTGTTATGGAAAAATCTGATACTTGAGATTGAGGCATGCGATAAAAACGTCTCCACTGTCATTTAAACTAAGATTAGGTTATTGTAGAAATAGCCTACTATTTTAAGCGGTATAGCATAATTATGATATAAACTATATCTAGATATTTTACCAAGGAATATGATGACGTCATATTAGCCTAAAACCAGAACAGGATAAAATGAAATTACATGAGTACGTTGAAGCGATGAAGCTATTCATTTGATACGGCTATTTAGCCTGTTTTATCATGTAGTCAGTGTGTGAGTTTTGCTCGAACTGGCATTGCATTATCGTCAGCTGCTCGCTAGAGAGCGTTATCTTTACAGAGCAGGTCTTTCTCTTATCGGTCGTCGTAACTCAAGTGGACATTCAGGCTGACTAGAACAAGGCGAATATAATGAATTAAAACACACAGATGTTACCTGCACTGTAATATCGTATCCGTCTTGTAATTGCTCCAAATAGCTGTAAATAATGCAGCGATGAAAGATTTTTATTCATTACTGCCTAGATATAGTTTAGCCAGCTAATAACTAATGATGGTAGATGTTTGTAAAATGAAGTATGGACAGGTTTGACATTTTTGTGAATGCTGATTTTTTAATTTATTTTTTTACATGATATATAAAGATACATGATATGTCAGTATCTTTATTTTCCATTAATGTCACTTGATCATTTTTTGAAAGGGGCAGGGGGAGGATGGGGGTGGACAAAAAAAGGTCTATTGTATGACCTGTATTTTTTTTTTTTTCTACTTCAGTATTTCACATGCATTGAAATACTGCACATAAGTGCAGTCTATCAAAATATTTATTCATGGAGACATTGCTCTTTTATTAATAACTACCATCATTCAGCATCTTCACTGATTTAGCTAAATATTTGGTAGAATTAAGGAAGGAAGAGCATTCCATGACATCATATTGTTTTTATTGGTTGCGTTTTTATTTTTTACATCTGCATGTTGAATCGAAACAGCATGGCCTCTTCCCTGCAGCTTAACACTATTTTTCATGAAGGTATCTTAAATCGAACAACCCAGTAGGCTTTATCATCAATTCACCACCCCAGGGGCAGAAAAAGAAACACACTGAATGAACTGAAGGAGTCAAAAAGCCTGTCACTAGTGTCAGTAACACACAAGTCATGCAACACAGCAAAGTAGGAGTGGCTAACTGGAAAGCTGAGTGATTGGCCCCTCATGGTATGAGAGGAGGAGGAACAGAGGGTGAGAGGAGTGAAGGAAGCTCAACAGTACCTTCTAGCAAAGGAGGCATGAGGTGCAGAGTGAGAGATGAGTGTGGAGAATGGGGTGCAGGGGAATCTCTCCTCTCTGCTCTGGAGCTGTGGGGAGCTGCTCACTTCTCAGTACTGCAGGGCTGCTGGAGCTGGCTGCAGACTACAAGATAGGTGTAGCACCATCATCTGCAAATTCTCACTGTTTGTGTTTAAGTGCTGTGACTTCCACTTTTATATTTAATCAACCCTGAGTTCTGAGCATTGTCAGAAGTTTCACTTCAAACTCTGACTCATTGAGGTTTCTATCTGTGGTTTACGCTTCACAAACTGTTCACACACTTCATCTGCTAGCTCATGTAGCCCTCTTCTCACACATCACAGTGACACTGACTACATGAAAGGTACATTGCCCATTAACTTACTCATATGCACAAAACACACTATGAGTCCTTAAGTGTACATTTGCCCTTAAGATATCGTTATGCAAGGGGAAAATCAGGTGACACTAATCTCCAATAGTATATTATTTTTACACAAAGTCTGCATTAAGTCTGAATTCATTTAAGCCAGTAAGATGAAAATTCACAATGCCAAGTTATGTGAAAATAACTAGGAAATCACTGGGTAGCAGAGCTTTGGAATAGTTGTTTATTTTGTGTGAGGTTGTGTGGCCAAAATTATTGCATGAAACTCGACTTAATTGTCTCATTTAATAATAAATCCCCTGAATGTCCTTTTACTGGCACTGAGGAGATGAAGCACTTTAGCTCCTCCTCCTAAGTCATGTTTTTCAGATCTGGCACAAGTCTGCAATCTGCTCTTCTCTCTGCTGCATCTAGGGCTTCTATAGCCTTTCTGAGTGCAGTGACCACAACACAATATTCTAAAAGCCTTCACCACATCCTTTTTCCACTTGTATTCAACACTGAGACCCCTGCATCCTGTTTACCTTTGTAACTGCTACAGCACAATGTTTCCTTCCTGACAGAGCTGGATCTACTAAGTCATAACCAGAATTTCCACATTACCTTGTACCCCCATCTGGATGTTTATTGCTAATATGCAGTACGTTTCTCCTGGTAACCACCTCATGGTACTTTTTCATAAATAGTACACATACAGACACCAGCACATTGTGGAATGGCTAATTGATGGCACTAGCTTAAAATATTTAAGTGTTATTATTGTACCACTGTTAGTTCTGAGTGAAATCAGCACGCAAAAAAAATGCCATTATCACTTGGTGCACTTTCTGCACTCTGTAAATACAGTTACCAGCATGCACTGTGGCAAAACACTGCATCTCAGTACTCACTTTGGAGGTGTGCAATAAACTATTATCAAATAATCTTTTCAATATATTCATCTTCATTATATTCAATGTTTGGGGCTTGCAAGCCATTGAAGGACAGCAGAAATACTGACAATCTTCTGACCCAGGCTGAAGACCCACCTCTTCAGACTACATCTCAGTTCCGCCTCAGTCCCTGCCCCCTAATACCTGCTACCTCTAGTGTTTGATGTTTTATGTGTAGTATTGTGATGTATTTTGAATTCTGTGTTTTAGTAACTGATGTATTGTAGCATACGTAGCTTGCGTTGTCTACTATTGTAGTAACTTGTGGTAGGGCTTGAACAGTGTTATGCTCATACTCACTGGTCTGGGGGTGTTAGCCTAGTCTGACACTGCCACACATTCATCTTGAATGGATACACTTCTGTTGTGCTGGAAGTTGCACTGGATAACAGCATCTGCTAAATGAATGCAATATAATGAAGGCCCTTGCAACCTCCATTTTTATTAATTTCTTTACTGTATAGTGTCCTATTTGTGACATCTTCAATGCTGAAAACTCAAACACATTTTAACATTATTGGTATTTAGCAGATGCTCCTATCCAGAGCAACTTATATCAATTAGTGTTTTCCTTTTTTTAATCAATGTTATCCATTTATACGGCTGGATATTTTACTGAATTAAGCGTGCTTTACGTTCCTTGCCCATAGCGTACAGCAGCAGTGCCCCAGTGGGAAATCAAACTAGCAACCTTTTGGTTATGAGTCCTGCTCCTTACTCAGTATGCTACACTGCCACCAGATTTATTAAGTATAGTTATTAACAGATGATATACCATATTTGGAATACAGGGCTGCACAGTAAAAGGTGATGTACTCTATGTGGAAGATGACAAGACCACTGTCATTAACTTTGTAGAATAAGCCTTTGTGCCATACTGTATGAAATGTTTTTAATGGTTTTATTTGGTTAACATGCCTGTCAATTAGAGTGTGTATGGGGGAAATATGATGTGGTGATTTGGTAAAAATTGAATTAGACTTATTTTTATATTAATTTAGCAGATGATCTTATCTTAGATGCTGCTAAGAGGTGACAGGGACAATCAGTACAGAAATCTCAAGTGCATACCTACACCAAAGTGTGAATGCAATGCAATATATATAAGACAGAGGGACTCTACCATTGAGTACAATGCTATATGCTACAATGCTAACATATACCCTGAAGTACACCTCCACATATATAAGAAACTAAAGCAATAGAGAGCATAACAAACTAACAAAGCAGATACACACTCCTTTCTCAGGGCTAGGGTGAACATTTTGGATTTCCTTACCGTTTTTCTCTCTGAGAAGCTGGCCAACACTGCTCTCATTAACAAGCCCAAAAAGAACAAAAGTTAATAACAAACAATAATTTATTTAAAAAAAAAAAAAAAAAAAAAAAAACAAGCCTATACACCAACAGCAGCCACACCCTCCCCAGCCACACCTGTATTTAATCAACCTTCCAATTAGTGAGGTGTGGCTCGTTACTCAATAAGCTGGTTCCCTTACAAATGAACACAGGTGAACACAATTGACAAATGATCAGCAATTAACAATTAGGTCCAAGGGAGAGGTGGTGAAAGCTCTCCTTCACACTCTCAGTCAGTCTCCCCCTTTCTCCTCTTACTCAACTCCACTACAGGTGGGCATGTACCATGCACCGTGTGAGTTAACAAACAGAAGGATTCCAGCAGCAGGGCCCATGGAGATGTGTGGAGGGCTGTGCAGGCTTTTAATTGGCACCAATCGCTGTAATTACCTGGCCTCTGGTATAAAATGGTTCACTGATGAGGAAGGAGAGGAAGGCCATCCTAGAGTAACTGCAGGTTTGTGATACAGGAAGAACTGAGAGATGTTAAGCTCAAAGTTACATTGCAATAGTTCATAATACTATTATGGTTATATTACTATAGCAAAGTGTTATGGCTTCAGAACCCATGGTATATCATGAATATTGGTACGGCTATGGGGGTGTTGTTAGGCATGGTGCGAAGGTTAGCGATTCAGCGACGTAGAATGGGAAGAGAGACTGAATTTTACAAGTTGTATTCATTACGTGAACCATCATTCCGCCAATGAATATAGTTACAGTACC
Organism: Megalops atlanticus; assembly: GCA_019176425.1. Classification (NCBI taxonomy): domain Eukaryota; kingdom Metazoa; phylum Chordata; class Actinopteri; order Elopiformes; family Megalopidae; genus Megalops; species Megalops atlanticus. The sequence continues at coordinate 1,708,326 of CM032894.1, forward strand.
AAGGTGGTAACGATAATACTGCTATAGTAATGTCCCCAACGTTATCTAACACTGCTGTGGGATTTGCAAACTAGCTGCCAGGCAAATTTTTGAAACATCTTATCATGTTTATCTTACAGAGTAGAGTTCAAATGCTGGCTTGCTACAAGAACTCCTTCGGCACTTCTGTTGGTTGTAACCATTAATTTGCACATGTCCATTCACAGTAAGTTACAATTATAATGACTGAGATACATGGCCAGGAAGTTTGTCGGAGAGCTTTTGCACGTTTCAGACAGACGATACATTACTCCACAGCTTCATATTGCCCATAACCTTACAGTGAGATCTCTGCCTTGTGACCTCATGGTACTACATTGTTGCCTGGCTTGCAATCTAACCTGGATCCTCTGGCTAGATGGCTAGCTGTTATATGAATATCATCATTATTGGCATGGCCATGGGTGTTTTAAGCACTGTGCGAATAATGGCTCATGTAATGCAAAAAAATGTTAAATTTGAGCTATCCTCTTACTTTAATCAATAGCTATGTAGCAAGTTAACGTTAGCCTTAAATGCATGGATTCTGCAGCTATTGTACAATAAAGTTGTGTTTTAAAATGTTATTGATTTTTATTCATTTCATATTCAGTTTTATTTTCCAATTTTATCACTCTAGGTTTGTAATGACCCATTGATCATCAGGCTGACTGAACTGCAACATCTCTGCTCTGAAGCATGCAGTCCTGTCATACTCTTCTGTGGCACCAGTGATTTCAGCCATTTTTCACACTTCAACTGCACACCAGTGTGAAGGAGGGCCTTCACCTTTCTCCAAAGACTGTTAGTTGTTACATTGTTAGTTTGTTAAATGTCTTAATTATCTTTGTTTTTCTAGCTGATACACTCTCTAAGTTCATGCCAATTTTATCAAAACAGGTTAATTGTTTAATTAAATGTGTAAGCTAGTCATTGGTTAATTGTCCTTCCTGTGTTTCACTGCAAATTGAATGTGAGATGGCCTAAGTGGAGTAGCACCTTTCCTTCAATTGGTGCCCACTTCACACTGGTGCACTGTGGGACTTGTAGTATAAAAAAAACAGCTGGTGGCTGCATGCGGTTGCAGTGAAGGATTGCATTTGATGTGCTTCAGTGCTCCTGCAGGGATATAAAGGTTAACACAGTGAGATGAACCTAATATACAAATTGGAATTACTGAAGAGTCCTAACTTTAGATAAAAAGTGAAAGTGAAACTACTTGACAACAATTACAGAGGTAAAAATATCCAGGCTTATCAATGTTTCAATGGGTGTGTAAAAAGTGGTTCAGTGTAATTTCTTGATAGCAGTCTCTGTATCAGACACAGAGTAGCAGACATGAGGTTAAGGACTGAATTTCCCACTGTGGAAGTTAATGATTTGGGATTTTTTACCAAATGGATTGGAAGGTGACAATTGTGTGTGGACATTAAGATTTTGTACTTTTTAAGTTAAATCTTAACCCGCCTCCAGGTAGTGTAAAATCTGAACCAGTCTCTAAATAAGACTAACAGTGCTCCAACACATCCAGATGTTCAAATAACTTGTGGAACAGAAGTGTCACCTCTGCTCAGTCTATAGGCAAACTGAACAAAATTTAGAGACCATCTGACCAGTGAAAAGAGCTCCAGGAAAACCTCCTTACACAAGTCTAATATGACTTGGCAAATATTCGGTTCATATCCAGGGCCACTGTATTCCCATGAAACATAAGAAAGATGACATCACTCTCTCCCTTGCGGCTGTGCTTTTATCCTCTGACCTCAGAGTAGACACAGCTTTCTTCACCCTACAGACAGAGAAACAGGGTCACAGAGATGCTGCTGTTTGGCTATCCTGATGCAGGCTGCTCTCATTCAGGCTGCTAGGTTTTAACTCCTGTATTCCACAAAGACAGTAACTAACCTGAGTAACGCTGCAAACCATAGCCCTTTGCTGCTGGGGGTGTCTGTAGTTGACATTGGTGTATACGTCAGCAGAATCACCTGAAACAGGAGCACATGGGAGATGTTCCATGAGGAGTGTTAGGGATCAGTGCTGCACAGTCAGCCTGTGAGAATGATGATGTCATCCTCTGAATAGGTGGGAGGGGTCTCTCAGTCCCTGGACAGCTGGGTCTTTAGGCAGAACAGACGGTCAAACACTTCCTACTGAACTGTGTGTTTCACTATGTTTTAAAAATTGAAGTTGGACTAACAGAGGGTAAAAAAAAACTTCTGCTTGACCTAAACTTGTTCATGATTCATTTAGAATGTCTACCGCACTATCTAGATGGATCTGGAGCACATACTGCACTGGCTAGAGGGCAGTCAAGTGACTGGAGGAATTTTATAGACTAAACATGGGATGGAACCTGTCGTGTTAAGGTGGGTAAGGAATTCAGCTTCAACATTGTTGGATGCCTCAGGTGTTCATATATACATTTTACAATGAACAGTATTTAAAAGCAGTTTAAGCAGACAGTATTTAATCTTACCAGTTCGATTTGCCTGACTGTTCTGACAGAGAAAGGAGAGAGAAGAGCAGATATTAGTAAGAAGTCTCAGGTTTTCATCTGGCTAGCTAGCTATGTAATAACTAGGCCTTAGGCCTTAGAAATGATTGAGCAGACATCTTGGCATTCTGAAAGGCGCATCATGGATCAATAACTAGCCTATTAATCTTGTTAGACATACTGTTTAACCTGCTGTTCAGGGATTCTGCTGGACTGACCTGTCGCCGTGTCCTGTTGCCTCCATGGTTAATATCAGCATATGTGATTTCAGCGGGGGGAACTGCAATGTAAATACAACAATACATATCTGCCAGTCATTGACCCTAATGATCTGAGACACATGCATGAATTATTGAGTACTTAGCATAAACCGTCATCCAGAGCAGCTTGTATAGGTTGAATAGGTTAAATAGGATAAATAGATTATTCCCCATTTAACTCCATTTTTTCAGCTGGACATTTACTGAAGGAGAGGGTACAACAGATACCCCCCAGAAATGTAACCTGCAAACCACTGTGTACAAGCCTAAGCTACACCTCCACATAGCTTTCCTACAAGATAAATGTGCACAAATACACACAAGATGAGAAATATTCACACACCCACATACAAACACATACTTTCAGAGTAACTACTCTACATAATAAACAGTGCATTGAAAGTATCTTTTCCAAATGTAAACATTTATAAATCAGATGTTTGCCTCTTATAGCATCACTCTACACAGTTACACAGTTACAGGGCTCAGACTGTAGTTACTCTGGCCTGTCTGTGATGGCAGAAATGACACTTCCCCTACCTCCATTTCCTGTTGTATTCTTTCTCTTCAGGTAGATGACAGTCCCCAGTACAGGTATGATGAGCGAGACTGCAGCTGCAATGCCAGCTATCAGAGGGATGCTGGATGCTGGATGTGTATCTGAGAGACAGAGCAGAGGGGTCAGCAGCAGTGTGGCACAGAGCTTAAGAAGCTGGGAGTTCAGTTTCCTTTAAAAAAGAAGGTTTAGGGCTGTATTGGGAATCGTTTGCTGTGGATTGGTGTTTATACCATGCAGACATGTGGCATAATTACTATAATTACTTGTGTCATGTCCCCTTCTTGTGAAAATAATATGTTCAAATGGGATGTTGCTTGTGACATATTTGGTTTTGTGACAGTGAATTCCTTAGTGTGTTTGATCTGTGTCCTTGGAGTATAAGCACAGCAGCATTGTTGCCAAAATGTCTCCACTGGTTCTGACCTCTACCACTAAATATTCAGCTGAAACTACATTGGGTCTGATTTTACGTGCCAATCTAAAGCAATTTATACTATAAATAAAGTCTTTGCATAGAAATAATGTAGCTATATGAAGCAAAACAAATGGCTTCTCTAAATGTCAACACATAAAAAAAGGATTGTGGTTGTACAGAAATATAATTTTCTTTTTCATGCCCGCATATAATCCTCTCTCTCTCTCCACATTCAAAGATCCTCCCTTCCTATCCTGCCAGATCTGCTCCTTACCCTCCTCCCTACAGAGCTCTGAGATGGTTAAGAAGCTTCTCTTCTCACTGACTGGGTTTGCAGCCACACAGCTGTAGGTGGAGCTGTACTCTTCTATCTCCAGAGGGAGAGACAGGTTGGTGTTGAGATCAGGGCTGCTGGTGTGGTTCAGTGTCTCCCCCTCTCTCTGCCAAGACAGGGTGACCTCTCTCCCGTTCTCCACAGAGCACAGCACACTGCAGGTGGGTTTCATCTTGTTCCTGCTGGACACTTGAGGTGTGGACACTGGATCTGTGCAGAGACACAAAAGTAAAGAGAGCCTTCAGCACTGGTCAGTACACACTGGCCCCTGACTCCACCCTGTGTGTGACAGAGTGTGTGACAGAGCAGGATTTCTCTTCATACTGAGCTCCCATATTCATATCTCTCATATTTAACATCTTATTTACACTCCACATGGAATGAATATCTCAATAACACTGTATTACATTACAGTATGGCAGGAGACAGCTGATAATTCCTTCTTCTATTTTGAAGGCTGTTGGATGGAATGGTGGTCCAAACTGCCATTGACAGATGAGTTCAGTTTTGTGATTGTTGACCGTTAGTCCCATTCTTCTGCTGTAAGGGTAGTTTGCAGGGGCTCTGAAGCAGCTGAGTGCTCTGTCCTGGCCAGTGCAGGGGGTCTGCTGATTGATTTAGGATAAAGGGGAGCCATTCCCTGCACTGCCTGCTAAGCTAACATCAGGGCTCTGAAGCAAATGCAAGCCATCACCAATCGCCAGTGGAGGGACAGCAGGTTGGGTGAGACGTGTGGAATTTGTGGCCATTATGGAACAGCAGAGCTGCAGGATTCTGAATGAGCTGCAGGGGTTTGATCACACATGCAGGGAGGGCAGGAGGAGGGAGCTGTTATAGTCTAGCTGAGAGAGAACCAGGGCTGCACCAGGACCTGGGTGGAGTAGGTGGGGAGGAAAGGGTGGATTTCTCTAGTGTATAGGAAGAATCTGCAGGTCCTGCTGACTGTGGCTGTGTCATCCCAAGGGTCCTGACAGTCCTTATGTTTCTGCATTTGAAGCTGATGGGTTAGACTGCACTGTATCTCTGAGACTCACTGCTGCTACCAGATCCTCTGCTGATTTGCCTGGAGCTGTAAAAACATGCAGCTGCCAGGTGCTGCCATGTGGAGAGGCTGTGTACTGGAGAAAGACGACACACACACACACACACACTCACACTCACACTCACACACACACACACACACACACACACACACACAAGCTGCTTCCCTGCTCACCACAAGGACACCAGCAGCAACAAGCTGCAAGCCAGAGGAGTGCAGGCAGCAGCTTGCCTGTAGCTGCTGCATTACTGCACTAGATACATCACATGCACCCTGCAGGAAACCACCACTGGCACCCTGAGTGACTGAGTCAATAATACTGTGCATGTACACACACGCATGCACACACACACACACACACACACACACACACACACACACACACACACACACACACACACACACACACACACACACACACACACACCTCTGCCATTGGGTCCTGTTAAAAACAGAAACATCCGAGTATCTCACCAAAGCAGAATTCTTCAGGTCTGACTGTCACTGTCTTATTACTGACTGGGTTTGCAGCCACACAGCTGTAGGTGGAGTTGTACTCTTCTATCTCCAGAGGGAGAGACAGGTTGGTGTTGAGATCAGGGATTCTGGTGTGGGACAGTGTCTCCCCCTCTCTCTGCCAGGACAGGGTGACCTCTCTCCCGTTCTCCACAGAGCACAGCACACTGCAGGTGGGTTTCATCTTGTTCCTGCTGGACACTTGAGATGTGGACACTGGATCTGTGCAGAGACACAAAAGTAAGGAGAGCCTTCAGCACTGGTCAGTACACACTGGCCCCTGACTCCACCCTGTGTGTGACAGAGCGTGTGACAGAGCAGGATGTCACTTCATACTGAACTCAAATAAACAGCTCAAGCTTCACATTTCAGACCTAATTTATACTCCGCACACAGAGAATATCTCAGTAATAAATTAGAAAGGACTTTGAATATAGTGGTGATACTCACTGTACACAGTCAGCTGGTATATAGTCACTAACTTCTCCCCATCATGACTCTGTACTTTATACTCTCCAGAATCCTCCATCTTCAGGTCAGTGATGGAGAAGAATCCAGTGCTGCTGTCCCACTGCACTCTGTCTTTGAGGCCAGTATTCCTGGTAATTGTCCTGTTGTCTTTTATGAGGAATCCAAATGTTTTCACTGCAGCTGGAAAAGAGACCGTCTCCCCCACAATGCCTTTCAGCTTCCTCACCTCTGATGGAGCAGAGAACCCACACACACCTGGAGAGAGGAGAGAGAGAGAGAGAGAGAGAGAGAGAGAGAGAGAGAGAGAGAGAGAGAGAGCACATGTTCATTGTCATTTATAAGGCATGGGTTATTGTTACAAAAATGTTACAATGCAAGATGGGGGAAGCTGGCCTCTGATTGGAATATTAAAATGTATAAATACTGAAAAATAATTCCTGACTGGCATGTCCAAAGGAGGAGTTAGGAGGTAGTGTATGTCACAGTGTTTCTGTCCATTCAGTCCATTCTGTACAAGTCACATCCATTTTTTTAATGGAAACATGCTATTGCTGTATTTTTACACTTTTCTGCTGTAAAAGTTCTTTTTATTCATGGGTTGTTGTTTATCAGCACATTAATATTAAAAAAATCCTCCCACTACTTTTCTTATATGAAAGGAAACTGCAAAACTCCTCCCCTGAGTTTGATCTTACATACCTTTACATTTTGTGTACGTATTCAGCTGGATATACACTGATGTGAGTCAGGATTACTTTGAGTATTACTCAAAAGTCTAACAGCAGTGCCACACATGAGATTTAAACCTGCAACCTTATGGTTAGAAACCCAGTTCCACAGCAACAGCAAAGCCATGATTTTATATAATGCTCTTCATGTGTAGATCCCAGGGTGCTTTACAAATAAATTAAAATTTGAATCAGCTTGAAGTCCAAAGCCAAAAGGGGAATATACATGTGAAAAGGGTATTCATGCCAGAATGTCTCTGGTCTCAGAGTGTCTGGTATGGCTTTGGGGCTGAGTTTCACAGCTCAGGTGCAGCTAAAAGCTCAATAGAGAACATCAACAGATCAGCGGTAATAGATCAGCACCAGCATATCAGCACATGCTGAAGGGAGAGTATGGCTGGGAGCATGCACTGTATGCACTGTACACAAAAACTGTACGTTTTGACTGAAAAAAAGTTCTGGGATGTAAGTATGTTAGTTGGTCTTCATGGCATCCATAGATATTTCTGGCATTATGTGGCCTTCAAAAGGATAATGAAGGATGAATTAACACTGTAAGTGAGTAGTTAAGAACAATTAATGCATGTTTGAATTCCCTGGTTGCAGTTATGGTTGGAATGAGCAGCAGTATGCAGGAGATTCCCAGGACTGAGTCTGAGAGCTCCTGCTGCAGAGACTGGTTTGGGCCTCTGCTGGCTTCCCCTCTCTTTTTATACCACAGGAGAATGCAGTAAAACACAGGAAGAGGAAGTGATAGGAGTCACCCAATGGCAGACTGAGCAGCAGACCTAGGAGTGGAGCAAAGACCCTTAGCTCTGATGCTACTTTGGCTGTTGGTAAAATTACCGTCTGACTTTATAAGAATTGGGCATTTTGGCAAATGAAATTCATTCAGCGTAGTTCTACATGCAGGCACTAACAATGCAAGGCAGTATCATCTTAATGACATGAGGGTGTAATAGTTGTTAAAAGTCTACCTTGCTCTGGGCAATACTATGACACACAGTTAAAAAAGAGTATGCTGGGATATCGTATACGATGTTGTATTCAGACCCTTGATGGTCTGGGCAATTTTTGTAATCTGTGTAAACCTGAAGCTTCCACAGCACAGGGGATGAATACTTACGCAAACAGCAAATTTCAGTTTTTAATTTTAATTTTAATATTTGTAATATAAATTCCCTGTCACCTTAAAATGATTAATTTGGAGTGTGAGTGATTTTAAATTTGTGTATCGTTTGTAATTCAGTAAATGCGAGAATTGGTCAAGGTCTGAATACCTTTGCAAGGCACTGTATCAATCCATTGAATTATACTGGGGGTAGACAAAATCTAAACAAATGAAAAAGGGCTTGTATTTGGAACTAAGTAAATCACAATTAAAAAAGAGTTTATACATGTGTGTCATATTAATGTGAATACTGATTTCCAATATGTTTCTGCTACAAAAGACATAAAATAAACACTTTTATGCATGAGTTTCTAAAGCAGCAGCAGATTTCAAAAGAATTTAAACAGTTTGGGCCTGATATGCAGGTGCATCAGTCACGGCAATTACTGACCATATCAAGGGGAACAGTGCTGAAAATCATGGTGGCATATGTCAGAGGAAGACCGAGGAAAAACTGCATCAGGAAAGAGGAGCAGTGGTCACAAGTCAAAGCTCTTCCGCAGGGCTGAACAGTTACTGAATAGGAGAGCTGCTAAAAACCACAAACAAAGGCTTCAAAATTACTGAAGAACTGAATCTATACCTCCATGACCCAGTCTCAACAAACCCTGTACATCCTCAGCTTCACAAAGCTGATATTCCTGCTAGGACTGTCATTCAGAGTCCACTTGTAATCAAGGCCAATGTGCAACAACCTATAACCTGGAGTAATGAGCAGAAAACCTGGACTTCTGAGCAGTGGAAGAAAGTAGTATGGTCTGATGGTTCTACTCTACTCTACTTTAGTATATTTGGCTGGGTTTATGTTTGCAGAAGGCAAAAAGAAGCCCACAGCCTACATTGCCAGTTCCCAGCTGTTAAACATGGTGGTGGATCTGTGGGAGTCATTGGGTCTGATTATTACCTTGCATGGTAAAATTAGGGCCAGAGAACATGATGCCATTTTAGGTGACCAGGTGCACAGTGGTACAAACAGTTTCCTCGAGATAGTGTGATATGGGTGGTGGAAATGTTGTGCACATTACAGTTTGTGAGCACAGTGTTTCAATGGATTACCAGAAAAAACTCTGATTAGGCGTTCAAGACCAATGCTTTGTACTTAGCAATTAAATAAAACACCCTACAAACTAATGTTTTCAATCAAACTACACAAAATATCCATCCTATCATTGATTTATGTATGTATTTAGGGTAACATCCCTACCAGCCTCAGTCACATGAGAGCAGTTGGTATTTTACCTCCCTGTTTTCACTTTACAAATCATTTTTGGAGAAATACTAATGCTCACAGTAATGCAGAATCAGCCCTGATAATGCAGGTTAATAAACACGCTCTAATGCCACACTGACAGTCCTACTGCTGGGGAATCATGAACATTTTTATGAATAACCCTGTATTTCTTCACATACACATTGAGTTAACAGTTGTGTTTTTGATATGTTCAATTTACATTTTTGCTTTGTTTGTATGTGCCAGCCTTGTCTTAAATGAAATTCAATTATAACTTGAATTTATTGAACTGTTCAGCTAGGGTTATTGGATTTGGCATAGCTTATTATTGTAACTGTTGTCTACTTCAATTATGTACTTAATTGCAGTATCATTTAGCCAATCTATATTTTACTATAGCCTGCAACACTGCGTAAATAATTTCAATAAATGTTTACATTGAAAATAGCATTAATATTTCCATTTTCTCTTTAATATTACAGCGCATGTGGTTGTCTTATGGCTATGCTGATTGGTAGTAAATAACATTTTGAGTTTATGACTAACAGTTACTCAACAAAAGTGACAACCGAGTTCTATTCTCATACAAATAGCTCCTGTAATCCTGCAGAAAAGCTGTTTTACAGAAGCATTCAGGTGCAGAACATTTAACACGACCCACTCTCACATGCAGACTGGGATTTGCTCAGAAAGTTTTTTCTTATTTGTGATAATTGTATATAAATGGTGAGTGAGTTTTTAGTTAGCAAAGGTGTTTGTCTTTATCTTTATTTATGTCTTTATCTGATATTTTCATATGAATATTTTCTTTGATATAAAAGTAATAAAATTAGAAATCTTACCATAAAAGCAGAGGATGCCCAGAAGCAGCTCAGTGAGTCTCATCTCTGCATTATTTGAGTTTGAAAGAGCAAAGCTGTCTGTCCAGTCCTGCTTTTAGTGTGTTTCACACACACCAGCTCCTCCTCCTTATTGCAGTGCCTGTTCTCTCTCAGGCCTGTTCAGCACTTGTAAATGTGATCCATGTAACGTCTGAGCTGGATGCTTATGCAATGGCTTTAATCCAGTACTGCCAAATTGCTGTATCTAATTATTTCCCATATCTGACTGCTGTTCCACATGCTCACTGGTAAAATAATAAAGTCCATTCATGAGTATCTGACCATACAGCACTAATGTACACACACACTTCCTGTAAACACACAGAATGATGGAAATTGTCTCTGTGAGCACTCAAACAAGAGTACATTACAGACTGATGCATTCATTTAACACTCACAGAAAAATCAATTGAAATACTTGACCTATGGCTGCAGATGAGTTGATTACCTACTTTAATAATAAAAATTTACAACACAAAAACATACCAAACACAGTTTGCACTAAAATCCTAGATACCACCAGGGTGAATACACTGCCCTCTACAGCTGAGAAAATAAACTGCAAATCAAACCAAATCTATTATTCAGACAGCCCTCCATCAGGACTAAATGCTGTGACATGTATTTATTGGCTTTGTGAGAAATATTCTCAAAGAGCCAGACATTCCACTCTGCACCAGTCTCTGTCTCTCTTTGAAATATTTAAACCATTTATTTTAAGAAAAGACTCCATTCATTCTACTGTTACACAAGCAGTGGTGGCCACTCAGAGGACACAAGGGAAGCCAGGCCTCCTCTAAAATGAATTGAAAAGCTTTGTTTCGTCTCTCTGTCTTGTCTCTCCCTCCAGTGCGCTGCTGACTGTGCCGCTGTAACAGAGCAGCTGAGGCAGCAGGCTGTGCTGGGTAAATTATCACTCAGCTGTGAGTGAAGTGTGTGCCTGCAGGAGACAGCAGGGGACCGAGGGAGTCATCATGTCACCGCAGATTAAATGCTTAAATTCAAAATGGTCCTCTTATACTTTTATGGTGTAATTATAATTGTCTTATTTAATGTGCAAAATGGAAAAAAAAAACAAATTTTTGTGTTTCACAGGTAAAATAAGGGGACCAATGTAATATCCTTCTTAACCATTCAGTGTATTTTTTATTGCTTTCATGAATTTGCTCGTTGAATTTAGTCAGAGTGGCAGTTTGAGGGGTCCATAATATAACCATCTCAGACCCAGTTCTACCTCTGCCTGCCTCTGGCGACCATCAGTTCCGTTCATCAACCACCAGGCCTGGCGCTACGGGCATCCATAGATGGACCTCTGCACCCCTAGTTGTCTCCTGATATCCCGATATCTACACAGTATTTATGACTTTTTGTGCCCCCGTCCCTTTTTTCTCAACTCCTCTACGGCCCTTTTTTCCTGTCCGTTAAACCCCCCAACACCACCACCACCTGTAATTGCTGCAAACACCACTACAAACCCTCTGCAGTAGCCAGTAGCCAGTAGCCAGCCGCCTTCATTAGCTGCCCTGGAACTGTGATGCAGAGCTGCTACAGAGCAAATCAGCAGGCTGCACTGAGGCCGAGCACATTGGAGGCTGAAGCCAAACATCCAGCAGAACCAGCACATGACCTCTGCACTCATGCATGTAAGCACTAGCTAGCAGCATATCAGCAGGGGCTGCCCTCTCCAAGAGTTACAGCTTTGGTTTCTGACACCATCTGCATGGTACCTGGTGCAGTTTAACAGGGGCTAAAGCGGGACACACAAATTTTGCATATGTGCCTCACAAATCTGTCTCTGCTGGAAAAGCACTGCAGAGTCACTGAATGGAATGGGGGTGAAACTGATCTCATATTAGACGAGATCTCGTATTAGAAACACACAGCTGAGCCTTTTTGGCCGCTTGCATCACAGGATCACAGGAAAACAGCCAGCGTTCCCTAACTGGAGTTCAGAACTCACTACTGGCTTTAAGCAGGACTATCTGACACGGCTGTGGCTTCCTTTCAGAACTGCAGTGTGTGTGAATGTGACTGTAGTGAGTGCGGAAAGGGGGACTCGTCACCATGTTTTTCTTGAGTGAGAATGAGGCGTTAGTGATGGCTGCATCGAGTTCCAGGTAACCTGGAAGCTCTGACCCTGCAGTAAGAGACGCCATAGTTAACATTCCCCCCACCAGCAGCTGAGCTAGTTAACATGTCTGATATGCACAGAGCACATACCTGGATGTTTCGTTTCTGGGAACTGGCTTCCAGGCCTGGTCTTTAAGCCTCAGGGTTTTAGATTCTTGAATGTGCCAACGACTCCGCCTTCAAAAGGAAAACGAAGAAATGCAGCCACCCTATGATAATTATTAATCTGTCTGTCATTTACATAGACAGAAAATTGACACCGCTCTCCTCTGGGTTAAATCCTACCTCTCTGGACGCTCCTTCAGGGTGTCCTGGAACGGTGGGTTGTCCAGACCCCACAGCCCGTCTACAGGTGTCCATCAAGGCTCTGGACTCGGCACCTCCCCATTCTTCCTTTACATCCAATCTCACGGCTCTGTCATCTTCTCCATCTTCTCCAACGGTTTTTCATATCATTTCTATGCGGACGACACACAACTCTTCCTGTCATTTCCGTCGCCTGACTCACAGGTTTGTGCACACATCTCAGCTTGCCTGAAAGACATTTCACAGTGGATGGTGG
>CM032894.1:1726137-1856137 GCA_019176425.1 Megalops atlanticus
CCTCTCTCTTTATACCACAGGAGAACGCAGTGAAACACAGGAAGAGGAAGTGACAGGAGTCACCCAATGGCAGCCTGAGCAGCAGAGCAAAGACCCAGGAGTGGAGCAAAGACCCTTAACTCCAATGCTACTTTGGCTGTTGGTAAAATTATCGTCTGTTGGTAGATGTCCCAAATACCAAAATTTTTATTCTGATGAAGAAGCAGATCCGATGTTTGTAGCAAAGTCAGGAAGGTTTATTTGCACAGCTGACCGTGGGAACAACAGCATGCAGCAGAAGTTCAAAAGGTATAGGATGTAGTTCTTTTTTATACAGTTACAGTAGGTACATTTACATATGATTTACAAGGGGGTGCTGTTTTTGATTGGTTCTGTGGAGTTGTGCATTGCTGAACAGCTCCTTCTCTAACTGGGTCTCTCCTGAGCCTTGTTACCTAATTGGCTCCATAGGGTTCAAACTTCGGAAGTGAGGTCCATATATGGTCATGGGGAACCCCGTGTTCTCCAGACTGTTATCATCAAGAGGCGCCTTTTGGCTCCAGTCGGATGTAGCAGCATCCCTTTGTATTCTAATACACATCGCTTGTCTCCGGCTCAAACGCTGTGCCGCTCCACAGAACTGTCTCCTAACAGTCTGTCTTTGTAAGAAGATTTAAATGGAATCCAGAATCGGGCATTTTGGCAAACGAAATTCATCCAGCAAATCCATCTAAATGCAGGAACTAACAATGGAAGGCAGTATCATTTTAATTTTGAAACAGACATGAGGGTGTAATAGTTACAAGTCTACCTTGCTCTGGGCAGTACTATGACACACAGTTAAAAAAAGACTATGCTGGGATATCGTTTACAGTGTTGTATTCAGACCCTTGACCTTTGATGGTCTGGGCAATTTTTGTAATCTGTGTAAACCTGAAGCTTCCACAGCACAGGGGATGAATACTTATGCAAACAGCAAATTTCAGTTTTTAATTTTAATTTTCTAAAATATTTTGTAATATAAAATCCCTGTCACCTTAAAATGATTAATTTGGAGTGCGAGTGATTTTAAATTTGTGTATCATTTGCAATTCAGTAAATGTGAGAATTGGTCAAGGTCTGAATACCTTTGCAAGGCACTGTATCAATCCATTGAATTATACTGGTGGTGGAAAAAATCTAAACACAGAAAAGAGGAGCAGTGTCACAAGTCAAAGCTCTTCCACAGGGCTGAACAGTTACTGAATAGGAGAGCTGCTAAAAACCACAAACAAAGGCTTCAAAATTACTACAGAACTGAATCTACACCTGAATCCACACCTCCATTTATGAATAACCCTGTATTTCATATGGATATGGATTTAGATATCAGTTGTCTGTTTTTGATATGATTCATTTCCATTTTGCTGCATTTGATTCTATGTGTCCACCTTGTCTTTGGTGATGAATTAAAGCTGGAATTTTAGTATCTGTTCAGCAGGGCTACTTGGAATCGGCATAGTTTATCATTGTAGGTGCTGTTTACTTCCATTAAGTGCTTATCTGCAGTATTACTTAGCTAATACGTAATACCTTAGCTAATAATAATTTCAATAAATTTACATTAAAAACAAGTTTACATTGAAAACAGTATTACTGTTTTTGTTTCCTCTATAAACTAAGATTACAGTGCAAGTGGCCATGTTATAATAATAAAGAACATTTTTAATTTTTTTAGAAAAGTGTACAACAAAAGTCCTCTGCTCATACAAATAGCATATTTTCTGACAATGTTTGCCCCTCTTGTGTGTTATAAAATGTATACATACAGTATATTGTATATAGTAAAGGTACCTCAATAAATGAAGGTGTTATTTATTTATTTATATACATTATTATATTCATGTTCATATTTTCTTTGATATAAAGTAATGAAATTAGAAATCTTACCATAAAAGCAGAGGATGCCCAGAAGCAGTGCAGTGAGTCTCATCTCTGCATTATTTGAGTTTGAAAGAGCAAAGCTGTCTGTCCAGCCCTGCTTTTAGTGCGTTTCACACACACCAGCTCCTCCTCCTTATTGCAGTGCCTGTTCTCTCTCAGGCCTGTTCTCTTGTAAATGTGATCCATGTAATGTCTGAGCTGGACGCTTATACAATGGCTTTAAAGTGAGATTTAGCTTCCCCTCATGCAGACAAGTGATCCAGCATTGCCATATTTCCATATCTAATGATGATTTTCCATATCTGACTGCTGTTCCACGTGCTCACTGGTAAAATAATAAAGAGACCATTAATGCGCATTTGACCATACAGCACTAGTATACACACACACTTCCTGTAAACACAGAATGATGGAAATTGTGCTCTATGAGCACACAACCAAGCATACATTACAGACTGATCTTTCATACATTCATTTAACAGAGAAACCATTAACAAATTTACAGACAGATCAATGATCTATGGCTGAAGATGAATTAATTTCTTATTTATTTTAATAATACAATTTAAGATGAATAACATAAAAAATATACTAAACACAGTGCTAAAACCCAAGTCTTCATTAGGTTGACTACACTGCCATCTACAGCTGAAAAACAAAACCGTAAGTCAAACAAAATTTATTGTTCAGTCTTTCATCAGTACTAAATGATGCGATGTGTATTTATTTGTTTTGTGATGAACGTTCTCAAAGAGCCAGACATTCCACTCTGCAAAAGCCTCTGTCACTGTCAGGGATTCTCCCTTCGCAAAACAGCAGAGTAGGAGTGGCTAATAGGAGAGCTGAGGGCACTGATTGGCCCCTCATGGTACCATAGGAGGGGGAGCAGGGACAGAACTGGAACAAAGGGGGGTAAACAGCGCCATCTTGAGGACAAAGTGTGAAGTGCAGAGTGAGAGATGAGTGTGGAAACTCCTGTTTCTGCTCAGTAACTTCCACTTTTATTTACATTTACATTTATTCATTTGGCAGGTGCTTTTATCCAAAGAGACTTGCAAGTGAGGCAGAGTACATTGCAAGCAGAACGCGAACAAGGAGTCATAATATTAAAGTGCTGCATGACCAAGTTTTAATAGTTGGCCAGACAAGGTACAAGCTAGCCGGTAGAGAGTGCATCAAACCAATAAATTTAAGTTTTTTCTTTATTTTTTTTTTTTAAGGAAAAGAGAGTTTAGGACATAGGAAATAGCTTTAGGTGATTCAGGTAATTAGTTTAGTGCGCAAGAGTTGTGTCTTCAGATTTTTCTTGAAGATAGTGAGGGACTCAGCAGAACGGATGAGGTGTGGAAGTTCATTCCACCATCGGGAACAACAGCAGGGAAGGTTCTGGAAAGTGATTTTGTGCAACAATAGGACAGGACCACCAGACGCCATTCAGTAGCAGAGCGTAGTGGTTGGGAGGGAACGTACGCTTGTAGCAGAGCGTTCAGGTAGGTAGGCACAGTTTTGTTGATCGTCCCGCACACAAGCAGCAAGGCCTTGAACATGATGTGGGCAGCTACAGGGAGCCAGTGGAGCGAGACACCCTGACTTCTGAGAGCTTGATCAGTATTTTCACTCTCTGTGTTTTATTTTTCACAAGCCATGTTCCTTTCTTCAGTGGTCAGTTCTGGGAAACACCCCCACCCCTTACAAACCACACCACCATGACCGCCATCTCACACGGAAAAGGAGGAATAGCACTTCTGTCTCTGTAAATAAAGTTTCCATTCAGTATTAAGTGTTAAAACCAGTATTAATGTTTTGAAATAAAGTTTCCACTCAATATTAAGTGTCAAAACCAATATTAATGTTTTGAATGGCTTGACCATTAAAAGCTGCTCAGACATGTTGTACCTGTGATAAATTAGAGCCAAAGTTAGCAGCGGTGCTCCTCTCTAAAATAAAACATCAGTCTTGCTGCTAAACATAAGTCATGGGCTCCTTTTACTAACACGCTGCTTATGTGTTAATGTGCTGTCTGTCATTTACAGGACTCTTCCAATAAGCAAGGCAACATGCTCCACAACAAAATGAGATGAACAGGTGCTGATATAAAAATAAAAAAGAAACAAAAACACAGACAGTCATAAAACGGCAACAAAACTATGTAAGATGTTATTAATAGTAATGTCCTCCTAGGAGGCAGGGTGGTGGGTAAAACAGCACTGAAGTAAAACACTGGTCGTGCTCATGCCAGTAAGCTTAAGCCACCAGTGGGCTCCCATTGCTAATGCGTTGTTCATGTTGTATCATTTACACCTCAGATGTGCACCAGTTCTTATTCTTAAGATTCCATTCCATATCTCTTCTGAGACCTCTTGGTTAGATTTTTAGATAGAGGTTAAATGAAGTTAAAGAAAAAGAAAAACAGGAAAATTGCCTTCAAACAAGGAAGACAGGGCTGTTTATGTGCCTCTGTGGTACCATTACTGATCAAGGTGTTCAGGAGTCAGATAAATCTTTCAGGCAGCTGAGGCAGAGGGCAAATGCATGCTCCTTTTCTCAGATGGCAATGCCGCACTTTCAATGTTTTTCTTGTCAAGTATTGAGGAGGATAAACAGCAAAACAGACTAACCATACAAATAATACTCAAAGTTTCTGAGTTCGCACCAAATTGAAATTGCTAGCTACTAAAATTTAAACATTTATCTCCAGGGGAGAATGCGTCTGGACCTCCTACTAAGATTTGTTTGCCCCGCAAAACGTCTCATTGCCCCACCCGCTAAACTCTGTTGGAACCAGGCCTGAACATGACTGTATCTCACACTGAACAGCGAACGCTTGCATTTCTCGGTCTCTCGTGGTGCTGCATTGTTTATTCACTGTAATTATTTCTCATGAGCTGTGTTCCTCTTTTCAGCTGTCAGTTTCTGTAGCTTCTCTCACAGACCACAAACACATGACTGCACCTCACGCCGAGAAGGAAACCTAACACTGAACCCAATACTGATGTGTGGATGTGTTTTTATACATCATCCTATGTGAACATGTGTTCATACAATTACTGCTTCCTTCCTTTGCAGAGAATAATAGGACAATATAGCACAGTATGATTTTATGAAGTATCTTCATATAACACTTAGTCATTCTGATGGTTCTGTGGCTTCATGCTGACATTTGATTTGCAGCGGAACACAGTGGCTACTTCACAGAGTCCAGCTGCTCAGACCCTTGAAGGAGAAGAGAGGCAACATTGTTCATATCAGCCACTTTATATTTTTACAAAAATGTGTTATAAATTTGAACTCTGTATGTTAGAAGTACATAACAGGAAGTGAAGGGTCTTGAATTGTTGGCTGATATGTGATACCTTTCTTTATTGGGCACACATTTTACTTTTTTTACCAGGTTAGCCCATTTGACATGCAGCATCATTATTGTAGCAATCTGAATTGGTGTATCATGCTAGTTAATAATGCAATATCACATTTTAACAGTAGACTGAGGCAAAGATACAACTGGACAGAGACCTTCTTTCATCACCTCCTAAATACACTGAACCTTGAATGAGTTTAAATTCATGGCAACTCCAGTGTCATGTGATTCTCACACAGGCTGCTTATCTTTCACCCAGCTCCCATACTCTTCTTATCTCTCACCCACACTCTCTCATTCGACCTCAGCGGTGCGTTCCTCTGCAGAAAGTGAGCAGAGAGGCACAGTGAAGTGTTCTGCATTCTGCCAGTGACAGCCGTACACTCTTTTGCACTCCGTGTTCCTCATGAGTGTTACAATGTTATTGTGCACATATGAATGATGTTATTAATATTCAATTCTCTGACATATTTGTGGCTTGTTTTTTTTACTAAATTGAATCCAGCTTTGACTACAAGGGTCAGTTTTTATGTACTAGACTGAGATAATCTGCATGGGCCAAATGTTATGGAGGAGTCTGAGCACCATGAGCATAAATTTCACTCTTACAGGTATGAAAACCTGGTACCTGCAGTTTTTACTGTTCTGTTGTTTCATGTTGTGTGCTTCTGTTTTCCCACATGCTTGACTGTTGGCAAAGTGATTTTTTTTTCTTTTTTTATTATTATTATTTTATTATTATTATTATTATTTTCTGTTATCTACTGCGCTGGACTGTCTCATGGACAAGTCATGTTATAGTCACAGGGAAGGTCTAGAGGACAGCATTGACTTCAGTGTAAAGCAACATGGAAGGCATGTATAATGTGCCTCACTGAGTCCTCTGTGTGCGTCACTGATGTACAATGTGCCTCACTGAGTCCTCTGTGCGCGTCACTGATGTACAATGTGCCTCACTGAGTCCTCTGAGCGCGTCACTGATGTACAATGTGCCTCACTGAGTCCTCTGAGCGCGTCACTGATGTACAATGTGCCTCACTGAGTCCTCTGTGCGCGTCACTGATGTACAATGTGCCTCACTGAGTCCTCTGAGCACATCAGGTGGAGCAGAGTCATGGAGACATGCAGACGGGGCCTCTGGGTTCTGCTGTGAATCAAACTAGAGCCACACCCTCCAGCAGCCAGCCTCCAAGAGGAGTCCCACAGTGAGTCTCTGAATCCTGTCAATCTGATGTTTTGCTTTTAAAAGCTGAGGAATTCTCACTGTCAGCACACTTTGATGTGTTTTGTGGTGTTATAGATATACTGCACTAACTGTTCAACTCTTCCAGTCAACGCAGCCTGCATAAGACTTCAAACAAAGCCATTATGAACACTGTGTTTCAGGGGCCTCTTATTGCCATTTTTGTATATTGGCAATATACTTCTGCTTTGAATGAATATATTTTTATTATTTGTATATTATTTTTAAATCCATTACATTACTGAGCTTTGCAACATATTTCTCAGTATATTACAGTACATCACACGGGGTTATATTTAAACCACATTAGTGGTTCATGTTCAGCACGTTGCCGTGTGCTTTTAGGCTGACCTTAAAGAGCTGATATAGAACTGATATGACAAGCTCCACCCACTGCCATGGTCTTCCTCTTTCTGACCTCATCTTGGCAAGAGCATATATGAGCTGGAATAAACATTTCATCATATTTAAAGCACATCAGTGGTTACTGTTCAACACATTTTTTTTTCTTCAATTTTTGCCACCTCTCAGTTCCTCTTTCCATGGACAGAATGTAAATTTCAGAAAACCAAGATTCTGTCTTTGTGTGGTGTAGTAGACTTGTAGTTAACTGTAGTTAACCATTTTTATTTTATAATTGAATGTCCATTTCATATATATGTGGATATGAATCACTTGGGGGCAGGGGTAATGTATTAGCATATGAAATATTTTGGAAACTAAAATGTGTGCAGTTATTTAGATATGTTGATGTCCGTGCCATTGTAAACACCAAGAACGTGACTATAGTGCATTAGCCTCACTCATCTGTTCAGACTGTTTCCTCTGACAGCCCTGCTGTGTGCTTTTAGACTGCACTTAAAGGACTGCTGTTAAAAAATAAAGAGCTTCTCTCTTGGCAGGAGGTTGCTGTCTACTTTGATCTGAATCCCTTCCACTGCCATGTTCTGTTAACAGACAAGCCATGTACGCCACCATGTGGAGGTTCCAGGTACTAACTACAATGGCCACATTATTATACGCTGATGCTTCTAGGTATCGATATTGGCCAATATTTGGAGTGGCCTGTGTGCCACCTATCAGATTAGAGGTTACCAGGTTATACCCCATACATATGAGACCAACAGATCCTTTTTGGGGTTTCGCACCCCGAACCTAAACAGCACTGAGAGTCAGATCCTTTACTCCATATTACTTTTGCAACTTTGTAGAAGTGTTCAGTGCGATATCTGGAAGTTTAAGACTGAGCAGTACTCGCTTTACCGCATACTGCATAGCGCTGCCCGCTGTGAACATTATTCATTAGAAAGTTTGTGTATGACTCCTTGTGCTCCAACGTGCAGAATTTTAAAGAACAGCCGTTTTAAAGGGTATGGTGCTTCACTTACTTGGCTCCATCTTTCGTACTGTTTGTTGAAGGCAACCCATTTAGTTTCTCTGCTAAGGTCTCTGGCCTAATGTTTGTTATACACATTAGCTGCAGTGCACATCAGCTTTACTGGTCATCAGGAAGCGTATCCTAGTTGGGCTAACATATTCGCACTTTGTTTACTGAGTACATGCTTAACGGTTTCTTTATATTTTAAAGGATTGCGAATTAGCTTTCATTTCTCCTACTTTCACATTTCTCATTCATTGTGATTTGGATGCAATGTATTTATGCTGATTTCATTTCACTGTAGTAACATTGCTGGAGCGGCCTGAAGTCAACAGGGTAGTGACATCACGCGAGTTCCCACCTCCAGTTAAGGAGCCTGTGACGCAGCCACTGTTTTTCCCAGAGTACTTTAATTTGTTTTGTTTTGTTGTACTCCACTTTATCTTATTTGTGCTTCTCTGTGAAATTGTTGTATACTGTGTATACGGTGTGTACTGTTGGGTGCGGGCGCCCTGGGGTGCAACTAGCTGCCAGGAGGGGGCGCTGTAATTTATTTTCCTGTTATCTCTTGTTTTGTGAAAGTGTCTTCCCTTTGTTTTATATAATTCATACTGTGCAACAAGAGGCCATGGACATTGTGCAATAGGTGGTACCAATGGAACCGTTTGCTGTGAACTCTGATTGGGGTGTAGCATTTGAATTTTATACTTTTATCACAGTCTATATATTGGTGTGGGGTTTATCCTTGTGAAGTGTGCTATTAGCCTTGGTACGGACTATTGTCTCAATAGCCTCAGAGCCTCTTATCATTTTAACACGGAATCAGCTTTTACTAATTTGACTCCCCTACCCCATAGCCCTCTATATTTTAGCATGTTGTATGTCATGTTTTAATACTTGCGTAATCAATAAAGCCTTTTATGATTTTTTACATCAGCAGCCACCTGTATTCTTTCAGTAGAATAGCTTGTGCAGGGCCAATTGCCAAACATCAGGGTTCTTCCCTCCCTTCATCAGGGAAGTGGCGCCTCCCACAGGCCACACCTATACAGCACTGAGAGTTAGGCCCTTTACCCCATACCTATACAGCACTGAGAGTTAGACCCTTAGTTAATGGGCAATATACCTTTCCATTGTGAGATATAATCACCGTTGCTGTGGTTTGTGAGAGGAGGGGTGCATGAGCTAGCAGATGAAGTGAATGACCACAGTTTGTGAACCACAGATAGAAACCTCAATGAGTCACTTACAGGCTTTGAGGAGAAAATACAGAGCATGCCCTTAGGGTTGATAACATATACAAGGAACTTTATAGTACATAAACAGGAACACACACACACACAGAGACACAGACAGTATTCACATGATGGTAGCACAGCCAGCTTGTAGCCTGCAGCCAGCTCCAGCAGCCCTGCAGTACTGAGAAGTGAGCAGCTCCCCACAGCTCCAGAGCAGAGAGGAGAGATTCCCCTGCACCCCAGTCTCCACGCTCATCTCTCACTCTGCACTTCGAACCGGGCTGTTACAGATTCTGCTCCTGCCCCCACACCATGACTAAGTGTAGATGGAGACCCCATGTACTGGCCCTGGATAAGTGTCAGCATTTTCATAAAGTGGTAAGGTTTAGGATTAAACACAAATATGACAAACAAAGCAAAAATCCACCCCAGTCAGCTTTTTTACAGCACTGTGCCACAGAAATGCATTCACAGTCACCAGCTGCACACAGCTTTAATGCCTTAAGCTCATACGGAACTACAACTGCTAACTTTGAAAATTAGTCAATAACCGATTGATGCTGTAAAAGTTCTGTATGTTTAATAGCAAGAAGTCTATACTTTCATCCTGTTAAGGACAAGCATGGACACTAGTTCACAGAGACTTCTACATGAACAAATAATTTATTAAATTTGACAAGTTCATTTTAACTTCAGATCAATAGAATTCCTTGATTTTGACCTAAAATTCAGTATTGCCCTGGGGAACAGCAAACAACACTTGTATTATATTCAGTTAAAATCCATGTATTTCTGGTCAAGCTGGGGAAAACTGCAGAACCCAACTTCAGCAAATTTTACTTTACTCTTTCAAAGTTCACATATTGTCACCTTCTCCACTTATTTAAATGAGCTATATTAGATATGTAAATATCAATATCACCCTTCCCCCACATTTTCAGTGACTGCTGGCAGTCCGTCACTGCTTAAGAAACCCTACTGTGAACAAGAGTACCAAAATATCAAGTGCGTTTGATATCTGCTCATTGTTCATAAGGCAGACTTGGAAGTGTGATTATAAGAGATTAATCAGATCTTTAATCATAACGTGTGTAGCACCCTTTACTCTGTGTTTCTGGGAGAGGCCTTTCCAGGACTCTGTAGATTAGTCATATGCTGAGGAACAAGGGCTGCTTGACCCCATTACTATGACATGACAAAAATGTGTTTTAAAGACAAAAGGTTTTTAGCATGAAGCCTCATGAAAAGAAATCAGTATTTTATTGCTTCAAAATAACTGTAAATTGATGTTCAAAATATTTACAAGATTTTTATGCTGAGGAACTGAAAGTGGACAGGAATAGGACTCAGTGAGAATCTGTTTTTCAATTCAACACTTTCAGTTGGAGCATTCCTCAGTGACTCCAGCTGCTCATGCTATTTTCTGCCCTTGTCAACAGATGTAAAATCAGTCAGTCCATATTTAACTAAATCTCCTACCATTCAGCATATAATTTAAATTTTGACACATGATTTACTGCGGAAGGCAAACACACCAACACAAGGGGTT
Source organism: Megalops atlanticus (assembly GCA_019176425.1). Taxonomy (NCBI): domain Eukaryota; kingdom Metazoa; phylum Chordata; class Actinopteri; order Elopiformes; family Megalopidae; genus Megalops; species Megalops atlanticus. Next base: position 1,736,806 of record CM032894.1, read on the forward strand.
TTCAAAAATATTTGACTTCCCCAAACCCTGAAACCCTGTAAATAGGGACCTCTGTGGGGAACCCTGATACTCCACATGAGGAAAAACAGTCTACATATTGTTTTTGCATGGGATCATTCAGCCTGCTGTCTGAGCCACTGTCTGATTAAAACTTCACTTGGTGGTTCATGGCCTTTCCGCGCCCTTGCCCAGAGCTGTGTGTAACTGACAGGTTGTGTAAAAGAGGAGCGTGCAGCAGGGTGGTGTTTCTATCACAGCACGCCCATGCTCTGCACACACTGCAGTGAGCTAGGCTGCCTGGCACATACTGCACTGAACTACGCCACTTAGCCACAGCCTAAAGGTCCTCAAGCGCAAGAGCTGTGGTGACCATCTGCTCAGAGGCTGCTCTGATGGCTGCAGCCTCTGTGGAAGAGAGGGCCTCTCTGTACAGACTGCCAGTGGAGCTACGCCAACAGGGCCAAACACGACAAGGCCCCTGATCCAGCCTCCACCCCACTGGCCCTACCAGACCATCTACTTCCTAAAGCTAAAGCCCCACAACACAGCTAAAAAAAAGTAACACCTTAACTCATCACACCTTCCCCCACACAGCCCCAAACTCTGGCGTCTCTATAGTGTTGAGGGGCCAGCAACCCCCACCTCCCCCTGCATAACCACCTCAGGATCTTCAGACAGTTCAGAGAAGAAACAGAGACTGTGGCTACAACAGGAAGGAGGAGGGGACAGCTCATACCAAACAACACTAAGACGACAGCTACTGAAATGTCAGAAGAAACATCAAGCAGGTCAGCTCATCAACATCCTAGACATGAAAAACTATCAAAACTCTGGAACATCAGGAAGACAGCGCCCCCTCTCTGATCCCTCAAAATCCACCAACCCAACAAGGTGAAACCCACCCAAAGGGACACAAGGACTCATAACACACCAAACCAAAGACCAGAACCCCAGCAGGCCCCCAAAAATTAGCCAAGACACACCTAAATAAGCAAAAAAGCACTAATTTTCCCCACTAATTAATGATGAAGTTACCTGGTGTCATACAGTGCACTTTCACACAGTAAAAAGGAATAAGGGCCACAAGACCTGGGAAAGTCCAGTGCTTCTGAAAGTTACAGCTGATTTCCACATTTGTTAATCCATACTCTCTACAGGTCTGTTCTTTTTTGACCATGCCCAGGCTGCATTACAGAGTATTTCCACCTTAATTATCTGCAACTCAACACAGCATGAGCTGTCCTTGGGCAGCACCTTGTGGCTAGTGTAGGTAACCAGCACATGACAGCATTTTATTTTTATGTTTTTTTTTTTTTTTGGAATTGTCATCCTGAATGATCCTTCAGAGATCCAGAATTTGCAGAATCAAGCCTCAATTTCACACAGATTTCACAATGTCTAAGCTTTCTATCTAAGTCTTTTGCTTTCCTCCATAGTGCCTATTATCTGAAATAAGTAGCTTCTTTTAGAAGAAGACAAGACGTAAGAGGATGGTAGTGGGTAGTGAAAGCAGGAGCTAATACAGCTCCTGTTGCTCACCCTGTCACCCACTCTGCTTACCAGGGTCACATCTGTTCCTCTCTTCAGAGCAGAGCACAGAGCCGGATACACTACCCACACTGACACAGGCACTGTCCATGGAGATTACGGCCACATCAGGATGACACTATTTAAACAAAACCATCATGCTCTAATGACTCACTCTTAAAATTAAAAACACTGAAATCCTCTGACTTAAGAAATGAATAAAAAAATGAAAATAATATCTAGCAAGTACAGCATGCTTAAACAACAACAGCAATAATCATAAACATTTCAGATGGCTACATTTAGTCACAAATTTAGACTAATCAGTCTTAGGTACAGGTGAAATTCCTCTCTGGTGCATTCTGGTAAGGGAGTCACACAGTACTCTAAAAGACAACTGGCAAACTGGGAGGTTAGTCTCCTGTAGATGGTTATTGTAAGACACGCACATTGACAGTGGTTGTACATGTGTTGTTGTAAATACAGAGCTGCCGAGCAGAAGCTGATGTCAGCACTACATTTCTGCAGCGTGATCCAGACACATGAAGGGAATCGTCATACTGTGTCATACTGGGCAGTGAAACTGATTCCCCTTTTTTCAGATGAACAAGTGAGGGAAAACCAGCCTCACAGCTGTAGCTGCGTCACTGGGTCACTGAATGAGGTGACGCAATCGGGAGGACATTCTTGGTGTACATAAATCCAAGTCGGTTTAACTTGTTTCGCCAAAAGTCACCTTCAGCATTATATTAGCTATCTGGCACACATAACTTGCTAGCTATTCATTTTTCACAGGTAGGCAGCTGGCTATTTATCCATGGCGCTTGCAATAACTTTCTGTTCGCTTAATGACGAGGCTGAGAGCAGCGAGTTGCTGAGGATTAACAGTGTGTCACTGAAGTGTGTGTGAATCAGTGATACCTGCGGCGGATAAGCGGTATTCGCTGCAATCAGTGTTCATGCATTGATTACCAGCAATACTATCAATAACAAATTCTCCAGATTAACCAGTTCGCGTGAGAATTTCGCTTTTCGCATTCAGTCATTTCGGGATTCGTAGTCTTATGAATGCCGCACTTCTCTGGATAAAAAGAAACTGCCTGGTTTTCAGGGGGAGCTAATATTTAACTGTCGGGTTTTCGACAACGGTGAGATATAGGCTAAATCTGTAATGTTATGCTAAAGGCGATTGGTAAATGTGATTGGGTTATTTATTTAAAGTGAAAAAAAAAAAAAAATTACAGTTGTTTTTCCCCTTATTTTGGTAGCCAAGATGGGACCTGTTTGCCAAAACCTTTTTACTTGTGCTATTTGGTTGCCCCAGCTCTGCTCTCCAACGGCTGGGAATTATCCGTTGATTGTGACCCACTGTCTCCTAACAAATGCTAGCGATGATAATGTATTAATATAACATTAAGTAGTTTTAATATTAGACATAGCTAATTAACTCACCTTCGAGGATACAATGAGGTGTATCAATCCAGTGATCTTCGACTGATAGGACATATAGCTGCTGGCCCGACCACCCTGCCAAACTTACCGCATACCATTTAACTAGCTAATTTGGTCATTACCAAACCAGGTAATTTATAATTTTCCAAACCCATCTGGTGATCTGTAGCTCTAACATAAGACTATGCAATATAATGAACACAAATCCAGATATTCCGTTAACTAGCTAACGAACCAACAGGCAAACAACAAACGTGTGCTCCGCCATCCTGTTTGTTTTGCACACGCGCTTTATAGTAACTTAAGTAAAATAATTCGATTTTAACGATTATCACATTAAGTCAAAAGACACACGTCATTTATTATTGCACCTGGTAAGCTACCATCTGGCGGACACGCAAGGCGCCTCTTTTCGTTTATCTAACTAGCCAGATCCTCGGTGTGCTGTTTGACATATCGGGAGTATCGTGTGTGTCGCAGTACCGAACAATTTGAAAGGTAACCTAACGCAAACCTAACATATTTATGGGAAGCAGCTTGGCTTCAGCACAGAGTCCACGAAGGTAAGGGCCAGGTGTAGACATTGCAAACACCCTGGTCTCAGCCCTAGATGTAATCTCAGTTTTAAATAATGGATAAATTCACAATACTGGGTTAAATTTAATTAATGCAAATACCATAGTATTACAGTTATAACATCTTATTTATTATGACAGTTTAATTATAAAGCACTTGTGAAAGTGTAAAAGGAATGTAAAAACGGCATCACTGTTCTGGAGGTAAATGGCCTACATGTTGCTAAACATAACATCTCTGCCCCCTACTTCCCTGTTACACATCAGCAAACACAAACATGTTATACTCTAGTGCATAAAACACCCATTTGCCTTTCCACCATGTTCCGAGGCAACATAAAATCACAAGAAACTACCCTACCTTATTTTCTAGGTCTAGGACAGGTCTGGGACAAAGGGTAGCTTCTTTGATGCAGATTTGCAAAGCAGTCAGTGACACCTTCATCTATGTTTTCTAGCATGCTTTTTTAACTGAGAGGAGACCTACGTCTGGCCCATGATGTAACCATGTGTGGAGGCACCTGAGAGTGTTGAAAGAGCATTCACAATTACAGCTGCTCACTGTTGGTGAAGTCTGGGCTGTCTTTTTCAAAGATGTAGACATGAGAGGATCCAACAGCTTGTACACAGCTTGTGTGTCAGGAATGACCTCAATCTTGTTCTTACATGACAGGCATGACTTCCAAATGTAACTGGATTTTGTAATGTTTAGCAAGTTCATCAAGGCACTTCTGAGACAGAGTTTTTGGACATTGGACTGCAAGTGTGGACTTATTGAACAGTGATGCTCCAACAAGTAGTTATGCTGGCTAAAGGTTTGAAACTTCCAAGTCCTGCTTGGCTGATGTGGTGGCCAGATTAGCACGCTAGTATCCACAGTTAACATATACACATGGTTTGGCTGGCCACAAGTTTCATCAGTTCAAAGTTAGCAGACAAATAGAGACACGCATGATATTCAGACAGCTTCTCAGAGTTCTGTTTGAGATATTGGCAGTGTCACATGTACTGCAGTACAGTAGAGGACATTTAAGACATCAGAACCTGAAGTGAACCATCAGGATTTGGGAGCTGAGACTGCAGCATATGCAGTTTACATGACTGGTTTGAATTAATATTAATTATTGTGTATACTGCAAAAAAGACCTCCAATCTGGACCATACATACCGTCTGTAATTCATGCCATTGGATTGTTGTGAACTCCAAATTTTGGCCGATAGTTTTTTGTTTATTTAATGCTAAACCATTTACGGTTGCCCTACGGTAGTCCAAATCTGAGTTCTGTGTATATATGAGTTAATCACAGAATCTCAGCACTGAATGCAGGACAGGAATGGGTGGAGGGGGTGTAATGTTGTTCTTCATTGTAATGAAAGACTCATTAACTGGAATCATAGCAGCATGATAGCATGGTGGTTGTTCGCTTTTTGTGGAGCAGCTAAAGATTCTGGTGAGGTTTAATGCCAACAATTTAGTTACTCTACAGTTCTATCATTACCTGAGGTCATTTTAATGCAAAAAAGAGAGAAACACTTTTCTGTAATCCAAATGTTTTATGTGCTCATTTCATGTATATTTTTCCTTGTGTTTTCTTGTTTAAGCCAAACCCGCATATAATGTAGGACATTAATGATGTGATTTCTCTGTCGATACCTACAGAATGGAAAGGAGTCTGACCAACTCCATGAGTCAGAGCTCCACTACCCTCAACTAAAGGGAGATCTCACACATGCATACAGGTGTGGAATAAATCTAACCTGTGCCACTTATGCCCGATATTTACCCCTGATCATATGGCATAGTTTGCATTTGAATATATTTTATATCTGCATAAGATATACAGTGGTGAATACAAGAATAATTGAAGAAATTGAAGGGAAATTAGGAAAAAAGAAAATAAGAAAACCTCACATCCATGACTATAAAAACAGATGCACATTCAGCATTTTCATAATTTGTGTTCTTTTACTTGCTTGTGGTTGCTCTATGAAATGGTTTAATATTGCACGGTTCTAACATTCTTCTTAGTGATGTATGAGTGTCTTGCTAAACAGGTTGACTGTCTGCTACCTTTAATTCCACTTGCTCTTCACGCCTCGCTTTAGCATCTCACCGATGATAGCAGTACACTGCTACATTTCACCACCGGGCTTTTCTTCTTATGTGTTTTCTTTTATTTCACTATTTATCTCGGCCCATGAGAAAAAATTCATGTTAATCTTTTGGGGGTTATGATATTTTAGAGTGTCCCTGACAACCCCCTCTAGATGGCTGTGTTGGGGTTTCTTTCACTTTCATGAGAAAAAAACTGGCCTGTGTGTCTGAAGTTAACTGATATGCCGCACTGGGTTTATCTGCTGTTTTTGCTTTACCTCTGTAGCTCAGCTAGAGGACATCTTTAGCACAGTACAGCTGTATAATAACCATGCTATTATGGCACCAGGTTCTAAATCTGTTAACCAGAGTGGGACACAGCAGTGTGGCATAGTGGTAAAAACCAGCGCTTATAACCAAAAAAAGGTTGCTGGTTCAATTCACCGCAAGGGCACTGCTGTTTTACGCTTTGGCAAGGTACTTAACCCACAACTGCCTCAGTAAATATTCATCTAAAATGGATAAAATTGCAACCTACTGTATGTAAGTCACTCTGGATAAGAGCATCTGATAAATGACTATAATGCAATGTAATGAAATGTAATGTAATGGGTTCCATGTTTATTTTGTTACATAATATCAAGTCACATATGCAACACTTATGCCAACAAATTTTATTTAAACACAAGCCTGTTAGATACATGAAAACAAAGCATTATTACAGGAATGAAACAGCACGATCACACAATATAGTATATAGCAGTGTTCTGAGTATGTTTCAGCATTTTTCCTTTAAATCTCAATAATATCATAGTAGCATCAAGGACGCCATTACATCACTATGTTTTGAGCGTAAGACACCTGAGAGATACAATGATGTACACAGCAAAGGACAGGTGAGCTGCTTATAAAATCACATTAATTGTCAGGTGACAACATGACTGAGTTACACCTCTGGAGAAGTGATGTTGATAAATAATTAATCTCCCAGGAAACAGTACTCATTATTATTCTGATTGGCTGACATCCTTATCCAGAATGATTTTAATAAGTCCCATTTTCACATTTCCCTCTTTGTAGGACATTCACTGAAACTAGTCTGGTTTAGCAGTTCAGTGTTCAAGGGAACAATAGTTTCAAGTCAACAAGTTTCAAGTCATCCAGAACTTGAACACTGAAAAATAGCATGTAAAGGCAGTTACAAACTGATATAATGTTACATTTAACTGCAAAAAAAGCCAGACATCTCAGTGAAGAGTGTTTTCACAGATTTGGGAAACATGAAAAAGTGCATATATTCTTTGGCAGCAAGCAGCTACATAGTCTGAATAGGATATAGTGCACTAAAATCATATACACTTTTCCTTCTCATTAAATGAGCATTACCTGAAAGGTCACGTGACCTAAGATAACAAGCAAGGCATACTGGGTAACTATAGATTTCATAATACAGGAAAGTGCAAAGCTCAGAAGAATACAATATGGCACAATGACATTTTGCTAATTATATAATAACCAGCACAGTTACACTGATATCTTAGAATAAAATATGGTACATAGATTGTTACTACAGCAACATTTCAGTAAAGAATCAAAGTTTTCATCTTTGCCTCCTGTGGGAAATCCACACAAAAGCTATAAGCACTGCAGAAGCCTATGACTTACTGACAGTTTGTGTTTCTGTGAAGTAATCATATTACTTCACTCTTTCCCTCTACCATCATTAAATGCCCTGTGCTCTATTTAAATCTTTAGCTGAAAGGTACAGCTAAAAAGCTGTAAAGCTTCCCTTTAATGACTTGAATTGACTCCAAATGAACCAGAAGAGATAGTAATTTCCCGTAAACCTCTCCCTTGCCCCAGGAAGGTCACGTGATCATCACAGAACACTGCGCTGAGAGAACACAGTAACAGCGCTTACAGAACGCTGTCCTCACAGGGAGCACAGAGACAGCAGCTGTGTGTCTGACGGAGAGGCCCTTCGATGTTGCCCGTAATTTTCCTTTCCCCCTTTCCTGCCTTTAGAACTGTACAGATTATCCCAGCCAAACAGACAAATTTTAAAAAGAACAGGCACTTGGAATCAATGCTTGAACTGAAAACTGAAACAATAAAAATACATTCAAATACTGCATCCAGGAATTATGCTTTAAAATTCCACATCCTCACAATCAACAGTATTATACATTCAAATCATATGACACAGGTTTTAGAAACTTGCACATAACTGAGCTATCACTGGATGCCTTTGTGTTCCCTTCCTGTAGAACCCACGCCAGCTATCTGTTACAGGAGGTGGAGCAGAGGCCACCTGTCAACTGGGTGGTGTCAGAAAAAGCTTTCAATTTCAGTTAGAAACCAGTCAGAATTGAAAGAGTAAATAAGATACCAGTTCCCCTTAAAACCCAGTAAAATGGAATACTACATACATGTGTGAAATATTTGATGAATGTGAGGCATAAACAATAAATCAGCCAGATAAAAGAACTAAAACTGAACGAAGAGTAAAAAGCATTCAGTGTGAGATGACCACATGAGTCTAAAATCTGCAATTCAAAACATTCTCTATGGCTGTGAAAAGTATAATACACCTAATACAGACAGATGGAAAATGTACATAGCACATCTATATATTTTATAAGATGGCACCGCACATGGTCATGCATGGTTTAATGTAAGCATGCATAAATAATAGCTATCAATATTAGCCGAAATGCACCTGAACATGGAAAATAATATAAACAAATGATGTGATTTTGTAATATGGCATTTTACCTCCTAACTCAAGGACCAATAGATTCAGAGGAATAGTGAGAAGAACATTTGTGTTGGAAGACTGCAAAATCTATGCACAGCTGACTGGGAGTTAGTCATCAGAGATCAGAAAATCCTATCAGGAGCCTCTGCGACCTTGACATTTAACCCTGTGACCTGAAAATGAATGGGGTTCCAGGGAACAGGGAGGACAGTATTTGTGTCAAGTTTAGTCAGTATACACACATTACTGGCTACGTTAGAGTCTAAAAGTTAAAATGCAAGACTTGCTTGTCTTTGTACAGACAAATGGCTGAACTGGTTGGACTGAATGAGGATTGAAATGAGGAGACACAAGATGTAGAAAGCAATATTTTCATTATATTGTTAGAAGATAACATGGATTGTTTCTTTTAATATGTCAGCACAAAACACCTGAAAAACTAATCATGAGAGAAGTGCTTACACTTTGAAGGGTGGACTTCCAATGGGATTACAGGAAAAACTGTACCTGTAGAAATAAAAGGAATTTATGATATGATGATTCACCTAAAGGACTGAGCATTAAGGATCATTTAGAATGATGAGGAGAAACAGGTCAACACAGCTCCTTCAGCAAGTGATGTTGTATTGTAATTTTCTGTATGTCCTTTAACATTGTAAACTGTGTGTAAACATTGTAAAGTAACATTGTAAACATTATAAACATTTTGTGAGTGTGAGTGTATGTGGGGATTAGGAACGGTGCTCAGGATGTAGCAGGAGGAGATGGAGAGGTCTGAGTGCTAATAAAAGCCATGCCTAGTGCTATGTGTGACAAGTCACTACATGTGCCACTCGCTCAACCAGTCATTAAAATATGCTGTGGGCTGAATGACCCCGAATTACCCCTGAATTTTCATACACTGTACTCTTAATGTTAATGACAGCAGCATTAATGACAGGTTAGATTCCTCCCTGCTTTGCCAGCACAGAACGGCTTCTTGATCTCAGTTTGATCTGCTGTGGAAGAAATGGTTACAATGTTTGGACTCAAATCCTCTCACCTCATTTACAAAACACAGGAAGTCATTCAGTTTCACTTACCAGAATCAGAACAAAAAAACAGGAAAGAACCGAAAAATGACCAGTAGCAGGAGCAGCTCCAGCTCTATTTCCTGTAAGGAGGAGAAAGAGGAAGGAAGGGGTGTCAACAGGCATAAGCTTGTGTGTCCTGCTGTACTGCAGGTCACCCCATCACTGTCCCACACTGTCATTCTCTCTGCAGCAATGAGCAGAGTAGCTCATTCAGTGTGACTGTGGCCTATTTCACAGCAGCTGTACAGGAACAGTGACAATGGCAAAATTCATGTGCTTCTAAATGGCAAACATACAGTCCCAGTATTCAATAAGGTGTTGTATTAACATATGAGACATAACAGTAAAGGCATTGTGAGGTCATAAATTTCACATAGTGAAGTGAATATATGATTTTAGTTGTCATTTACTGTAATTGCATTAGTCACAGATGCAGTAAGACAGTTATTTTCTTTTGCAAAGAAGAAAGTCATAGTTCCTCAACAGATACACTATTAACTGCAGCTATAGTTAACTACCTTGGTAAAACAAACAAAATTTGTAAAATACAGTGACACTTTACATCTGTTGATTGGTCAGTTAAGACACATACAGTACACCATCAGAGATTTTGATCGGTTATTTGATTGATTTTGATTTCATTCAAGGCTATTTGTCATGAGTACTCCATCATGTTGTAGGACATAAGATCATCACTAAAGCAGTTCAGTGATGAGAACAGGCCACTCAGCCAAACTCAGTTCATCACTCATCGTCCAGAGCTGTTTCAAGCCTGGTCTTTAACACTGAGGGTCTGTTTTCAGTATCAATCCTACTAAGCTCATCCATGCATACATTACTTTATGAGTGGAAAAACATCCTAAAGTCAGTGTTACATTTACATGAAATCATTTTGCACACACTCTTATGTGCAGAGATAATACTAAATCATAAATGCTACAGTACAACTGTAGGAGTTATTACATGATACACAACAGTCTGTTAAGTGCTATAGTATCTGCAAGGGGAAGCTTGAGGGAAAACTGCTTTACTTAGCAAATATGTTTGAAGAAATGGTATGAATGTTCAGACACCAGTGTGCAGCAGAAGATGGTCAGTGATTCTGCAGATCTGACTGTTGCAGGCAGCTCATTCCACCACTGAGGGGCCAGTGTAGAGAAGAGATGTGACCCAGAAGACAGACTCTTTTGGGAGGGGTGGCAAGGTGATCAGAGGTTGTGGAGTGGTCTGGCAGGAGTGTATGGTTTGATAATGGATTGAAGGTAGGAGGGTGCAGTTCCTATTGCCACCCCATTGGCTAGAAATTGTTCAGAGATTTATATTTACTACACCTGTGCACCATATATAGTAAGAAATGTACAGATTTTGTGGATGTTGTAAAGAAAGAATGAACAGGATAACTGATATGATGTTTTCAGCAAAGGACAGCTTGTTATCCTGAACTACAGCAAGATTCTTAGCCACAGATTCTTACTTCACTTGTAAGTCACTTTGGGTAGAAGTGTCTGCCAAATGAATAAATGTAAACGTAAATGTAGCCATCTTGGAACGCGAACATCAGTGTGTTATCAGGGGTAACGGTGAGAGACCCTTGAGGGGGGGAGGATGGGACTGATAGATAGAACAACTCAGTTTTGGGAAGACGGAGCTTGAGATGCTGACTCATCGTGTGAGCTGATGCCCATCAGTGGGTGGGAAGGAGAGAAAGCTCTGTATCCTCAGCATAGCTGTGGTGCCATGTGTTTAATACCAGTTTATAAAAACATTTTCCCCTCATACAGGAATACTGACCACATGGTGTATTTAACTGGCTGCATCCAAAGTAACTAAACAGCACATCAAACTACAATGGAGAGTTTTCACTGGACTTCATCTTTAATTAGCTGTACAGTATATCCAACCAAAGACCACTAACCACAATGGAAGCAATATATCTACTAATATCTATCAGGAGGATGGAAATAAATTTTAGATGTATCCCATCCTGGGAGACTTAAATGAGAGCTCCTCCAAGTTTCATATACATTCTCATTAGTATGGAACATGCAGCATTCATTAAAACAACTTAGGACTTCTAATATGACACCGTCAAAGACACCTTTAAGTCACTCTGAAGTCCCCTTTCGGAAACTCAAACCAAAACACGATTCACCTCCTACCAAAGTAGCCTACACAGCAGTGCTGAAACAGGGTGAGGGTGGAAACCAGGCTCTTCAGCTGCTGGAATAATGAGGCAGAACTGCAACACCTGAGAGACTCTCACAGAACCGCAGACTGGGACATGCTCTATGAAGCTCAGACCCATATGAGTTTGCACGGGTGGTATGTAAGTATATCCCTGATTGCCTTGATGTGATTGTACCCTAAACTCCACTTTTTTCCACAGAAACAAGCCATATATCACTAAAGAGTTTAGGACTTATCAATATGAAAAATTCAGCTTTCTGTAACGACCTATCTGACTGGAAAGAGCCATATGGAAATAAAATATATTGTGGCATACTGAGAAATTTGTTGTTCAGCCCACGAATATATTGCAAATTCATTTAAAATATATTAATGTAATGTAGAAATATACTGCAACATACCAAAATGGCAAACATCTGCACATTTGTAATATATTCACTGAGCTAAAAATATATTCTTGAAAATGTATTCTAAATACATTATTGTTTGTATGAGTGGGCCCAAACTGAGGTGAAACCTGATATCAGCCATAAAGGCAGAGGTATAAAAACAAGGCAATTCCAGGCGGAGTGGCCAGTGGGAGGAACTCAGACTGGGTCTGCTGACAGCAGGGACATTAATCAGTGCTGCACACAGCAGGTACTACAGCACACTAACATGAGGAGAAGCTCAGGTCTGGACAGCATCTCCAGCTTTATCCTTTAATACAGAGCTGCACCTGAATGTTTTTCTGCTGTTCCTGAATGTAACTGAGCACAGGCTCTATAGTTAAGGGATGGTGGTAAAATTAATCATGCAATTACATTTTTTTCTGCTTTCTCCTGGAATATGTTTACACATGACCCAAAGGGCTAGTACTTAAGCAAAAGCTTTGTCCAGCCTTGTAATTATATAAATACACATACAAGTGTAGTGTACTAATAATTAGTGTATTAGTTACTTCTTTCTTGCATTATGACATTACATTAAATGTGTTTTCTGTGGTATAAACAAATCCCATTTGTGCAGGAGTTATTGGTACAAGACAGTACACATGGATTTCCCTATGTGTAGGGATCTCATATAATGGCAAGGGTCACCTATATACTGTTCCTCTCATCAGCCGTAATTAAGTTTCATCACAAGAGGAGAAAGACAATGATACATGCAAATTTGCTCATGAGCTACAATGAAACACATGTTTCCTAGGGTAAAGCCATTACACATGCAGGGTCACATTAGGAAAGGCTGTCAATAAATAAAAGATGATGTAACACAATACTGATAATGAGCTACTACTAGGTGACATTTAAAGGGAATGTTCACTAATAGCTTTTCAGCTCTATATAACAAAACTCTGTTGCAAAGAATTCATAGAAAGAGAAGATTAATGTGTTCACTGAATGTCATGATATTAAATTAAAGGGTTCTCTGAATATGGAATGATATAGTGTTACGTCTGATGCACTTAAAGCTGTGAGGAGGTAAAGGCGATGAGGCCATTGAGATGCAGGAGTGTCAGTGTCCAGGGCTGACACACACTCTGCTGTCACCAGGCAACAGCATCACATCTGCAGGTGTAACATATACAGCTGCCTTCAACTGCTGCACAGGCTACACACCAAAAAGTATGCACTTTTCAAACCTTGGACTGTTTGTTCCTGTTTCGTCTCAATGTAATTATGTACAAGTTATTTGCATTTTGATGAAGAATGACCGGGTCTGAACATCTGCACCATGCTATAATTAAACAGCATATCTGAGAGCATCTTCATAACCTTCTCTGTCCTGTCCGTGCCATTTCTTTCAGTCAACTGTGATTATTAATGTATTAATAATTGCGTGCATATTGTATTAGGTTGACAAAATCTGTGTAGAGCAGAAAGACTTGTTATCAACACCCCACCCCTTCAAAAAGCATGCCTCCCAGTTATAAGGTTTATCTGTGGATAAACTAGTGTGGGCAGGTATGTAAAGGTGTTTATACGGTGTGATATGCTCACCTGTACATTCGTTCCCCACAGTGACTGAGGCTGTCTCTGTGCTCCCGGGGTTTTTCGCTTCACAGGTGTACTCTCCTCCTTTCTTTGCTTCCAGACCCTGCTTAAGTGGGGCATTAATAGAGAAGCTGGGGGGTGATTCCCTCTTTCCATCTCTGTGCCAGGACAGGGTTACTTCCGTCCCTCTGTCCACAGTGCACATAAATGTGCAGGAATCTCCTTCCTTGCTGATTGTGGGCTTTGATACAGCAACTGTCCGGGCAGATGACAATAACAAGAATGAGTGCACTATTCAGAACAACATGGTATTCTTATGACTTAATCATGAAATCATACTATATAGCTCTACCATTGAAAACAGTGACAAATGTACATATTGATAAGATTTGTTAATAGGCAAAGAGATGTAAGGCAATGGTGTGGCCTTGTGGTAAGGAACAAAGATGTAACCTAAAGATTTCTGGTTCAGTTCCACAGTCAGCACTACTGTTGTATCAGCTGTTTAAATGGAACACATGTATAAATTGTCAGCATCAGACTGCAATATAAGCATCCTTGATGAATGTCTAGTGTCTACTAAATGTCTACTGTCCAGAATGGCCGGTAATCTGTATGGCCCATGGGATTATAGCATCATAACGTCAGGTGAGAAGGTACTGAGTCTATACCAGATACAGTTTCAGGACAGTGGCAGTTTGATAAATGTCAGATCCAATATAGCAATACTATGTGACCTGTTCTGAGCAGACAGCCCATATGCATATCATAGTCTAGCCAGTGGTGAGGCGCAGGACTTGTAACCAAAAGGTTGCCGGTTTGATTCCCCGCTGGGTCACTACTGCTGTACCCTTGGACAAGGCACTTAACCTAGAATGGCCTCAGTAAATATCCATTTCTCTCTGATACATTCTGGAAAGGGTCTAAATTAGTCCAAACTTTATCTCTCACGTGATTATGGAAAATAATATCATACATTATATTTTAATCCAAACACAGCATGTTAATTTATAAATAATTATTATATTATAAACATGTTAATTTATAAATCATAAAGAGATCTGATTCATACTGAATGTGTAATTCATATAGGTAATAAGTGTGAAAAGAACCCCACTGCTCTGAAACTTACCGATCTCTTCAGGACACAGGAGTCAAAAGTATGTCCAAGAACATGAAAAAGAGAGATTAACCTGCAAACACCTGCCCCCTAGTGGTATAGACGCCCGCGTCAACAGTCACAAGGTTGTAAAATAAGTTTGTCTAATAAACCGTCAGTTTCAAATCCTAGCATCGGAAGGTCCCGTATGCCATTCCTCGCATCACGTCACTCTTCCCGCAGTCGCAACCTAATGCGCGCATTCCTCATTCAGAATTCAGCCACACATCTTTTCCTACACCGTAAACGGCTCTCTCCACTGTTTTCATCCAAAAATGAAATCCTACCACAAGTTTGACCACAAAACCATGAAAATAATAACATTGCGTTCCTTGAATAAATAAAACACTTTTCCAATATTTTATCCATCCAAAGCATCTGCATTATATATGAATTCATTTTATCAATACCATGCAACAGTGTAATCAATATACTTTTCTGCATTGCTATGGGTAGACACATGACAGTGAGTAAAACTCTCCTAGTATCTACAACATTAGAATAAAAATACGATATTTTTGTGATTGTTACGATACTTAGAAAGCCGCCTACAACCACCATTAGCTCTCCAGCAAACGCCGTTTGTGGCGTTGTTTCATGATGTCAGAAAACGTAAGTAAATTCCACACAGACGGCACTGTTTCTACATTATTACACTGTTTCTAGTACTAATTATCGAGCTGTTCTTCGCCATATTGCATATAAAAGCAGGGAGAGCAGGCAACCGGAGGTGTCAGTCACGTACTACCTTTTCACTACCTACTACTTTTGTCATCATTTCTATTAATAGCAAGAAAGTAGAGAAAAACATCAGTTTAGAGACCCTTGGGAAAATGAATTAAATAAAAAGCGTCACAGAAAATGATGGGCATTTTTCAATTCAAGAACAGAGTTCTTGCTAATTGCTTGAATTGAATGAAGTGAATTGGAATTTACCTGAGCTCAGACCTTAATTATGTAAAAAGTGTAGAAATTATTGCCTTAATGTAGCTGTATTACAGTCTGTAAGATGTTTTTCTCTATATATCATGTTGAAGTACACACAATAAGAACATCCTAGGCTATATTAAAGAATTTTTTTCTAGTTTTTATGCATTATTTGTGTGTAATGTATGTGTGCAAGATCATATATGTACAGTGCCTTGCAAAAGTATTCAGACCCTTGACCAATTCTCACATGTTACTGAATTACAAATGATACATAGAAATTTTGTTCAGTGTGATATTTTATGTAAAAACAGAAACTCAAAATTAATTATTTTAAGGTGACATTGATTTTATGTTAGAAAATATTTTTAAGAAAAATGAAAAACTGAAACATGCTGTTGGCATTAGTATTCAATCCCTGTGCTATGGAAACTCCAAGTTTACACAGATGAAAAAAAAACTAATGAGGACACAGTCGCCTTACCATTGTCCTCTACCTGTGAACCATTAAAGTAACAGTCACATTTTCTGAATTAAAACTCCATTCTGATAAAGTATCTTTGGTCAGTGTATGAATCTGAAGGAAAGGTCTGAAAATGAAGACTAATGAGCATTCTACGGAAGTTAGAGAAAAGGTCATACAAATGCATGAATTAGAAAAAGGGTGCAAACTAAAATCCAAGTGTTTGGATATCCCAGTGAGCACTGTTGGATCAATAATCAGGTAGTGGAAGCTGCATCACACCACCCAGGCCTCAAAAGGCACCCAGGAAAAGGTCATCCCTCAAAACTCAGCATCCAAGCAAGAATGAGACTTGTGAGAGAAGCCACAGAGAGGCAAACAATCCCTTTGAGATACAGAGTTCAGTGGCTCAGAGTGAAGTAAAGATGCACCACTCAACCAAGTCAAGAGCTCTGCATAAAACTGGCCTGTACAGGAGGGTGGCAAGAAAGTTCTTTTTGAGTAATGCCTTCTATCTCATAAGTATGTCTGGAGTTTTCTAGAAAGCATGAGAATGACCAAGATAAGATGTGTGAAAATCTTTGATGGTCAGATGGCCAAGATAGAGCTTTTTGGCCAAAATTCAAAGCTGTAGGTATGGTGCAAACGTAACACTGCCCATGCCTCAGGGAACACCATCCTACAGTGAAGTATGGTGATGGCAGCATCATGCTGGGGTGATGCTTTTCATCATGCAAACATCACTCCCAAACAGTGTGAAAAGCTGGTAGGCACTTACCCCAAAAGACTTAAAGTGGTTATTGCTGCAAATAGTGGCTCTACCAAAGATTAATGTGTGGGAGCTAAATACTTATGCAGAAAGCATGTTTCAGTTTTTTTTTCTTAAATATAAAACCAATGTCACCTTAAAGTAATTCATTTTGGGTTTCAGTGTTTTTAAATAAAATATTGCACAGAAGAAAAATGTCAATGTATCATTTGCAATTTAGTAAAATGTGAGAATTTGGTCAAGGATCTGAACACTTTTGCAAGGCACTGCATATATATTCAAGAATTTTGGTGTTGATGAGTCCTGGGTTCCTGGAATTTAGGCCTTGATAAGCATAGAAAATCTACTGGGTTTACTTAAAATATGTGGGGAAGGGCAGAAATTGTCTATTCAGGGCATGGGGTTTAACGGGTTATGAACAGTTATGAACACAAAATACAAAAACGACAAGCAAATCATCACAGAGGGGTACACCAAAGTGGTACACTCAAATGAATTTATTCTTTCTGAAGGAGAATAAACACACCAGGCTACATACCCAATTAACAAAACAAAGATGTTCGTCTAAGAAAATGTGGATTTCTGATATTATGGCAAGGATTCCATTACGATAAATCTTGAGAGAAATTTTTCATTACCAAATCTTGTCTACATTTTCATGGTCTAGAGTGATATTGTCAGATTGGTATCAAATAAAATATGACCGACAAGACAGCCTTCACAAACCTTTAGTAATTCCTTGGCAATTAATATTTCAGTTAGGGTACAGCATGCTACTCACTGACTGTCGTAATGAGTTCTGATAGTGGTAGCGTACGCTACGACTCTAAAATGCCAAATAAATGAATAAATGACAAATGACTTCAAAACTGTTTATTTTAGCTTTTAAAGAAAAAACGTCCTTCTGAATATCAATAATTGAACATCCTGCATGATTTGGAAAATCTATTAAGTGATAAAATGTTTCACAACTTTTGTGCTGTTACGCATATAACTATCATCTTAAATGTTTCCTGTTATGCGACACAGACTCTTTGACATACAATTTATTTTTAACTTAATATTTGAATTTGAAATGAACATTGAAAATAAACTCATAAGTACTTTGCAACATCTGATATATGCCAAGTCATTATTTTGTTAGTTGTCTGTTAACTATACAGCTGTGTGGCTGCAATTATCAACATGACAATTTGTTCAAAATTCAAAATTCTTGTTATTTCGGTCCTGAAAACACACTCAGCTGGCCCACTTGACACTGGTGAAAATCGCCACTTTTTTGCATTGCATTTCATTTTTTTTCCTGATCTGGCACCATCTCTTAATTTTACAAAACCAACAAATTGTTACATTCACTGTACCCAGGCCTCCCATAACCGCTGAGACCAGGGTCTCATCATTTCTGAATTTAAGGATTTCAAAATGGTCGGCAATCAACTCCCATTTCCCTCAGTTCCATAGAGCTTGAGAGCTCTCTCGTCAGCTGGGTTTTGAGAGGCAATTAACATTGTGTCCAGTGCTGTGACAACGTCTAATTCACTTTATGTCATTTTAATGCACTCCAAAATGTATGTACTGCGTTGAGAAGGCCCGGATCGCACAAACCTGTGACAACCTGAGTGGTCATTAGATCCTGGACACTTGCAGCAGTCAAGCCTAGGCCTGGCCTGATACTGGATATGTTGTTTTTGTAAAACAAAGTTAATCCGATGACTTGGGACTGATGACCAGCAGTTAATCACTTAATGTGTGCGTTATTGCAGGAAACATAAAATTCTGTAGCTGTTTCCTCAGTCCCTTTGCCGCGGCACATATGTCTGTCAGCTCTTCCCCCACTGCGAAAATTAGGGATAGCATTTGCTCTCATACTTTCTACTGCAAGCACAGCCATCACGTCGTGGTAGGCTGTTTTAAGATGTTAAAGGCATTGTTATAACCTATCTAATGTAATGATAGGCACTTTAAACTGTAGTCCACTATTTTGGACAGAGACTTAACGGCATCTCTTGCAGCGACTGCTGTTGTGTGCATCAACCGTCCGCCAGGAATGCCCAGTTGTCCAAATTAAAATTGCCTTATACGCTGCCTCCTCTAAGTCACCTACTTTTGTAAGAATTTGCAGGACACAATCGATGGTTCCTTCAATCAGAAGCCATTGCGGCTCCCACAACGTTTCTAAATATTTTTTGGGAAAAAAGTCTGCTGAGGCGATACGCAAGAGAGAGGCCGATTATTTAGTTGATGAAACGTGTGTTTTTAAGGTAATGGTAAAAATGAATCTGATTACTGTATCCTTTAAACTTACTGTTTTGTAACTTTACCATCAACGTGTCAACCGCAGTATAAACGTTAGCTCGTGAGCTGTAGCTAGCTAACGTTTACCAACTTTAATGCCGTCGAAGGACTAATGTTAATAGCCAGCCAAATTAAATTAAAGCTATCTGCGTAACATTAGTAAGCTTATCGTCAGTTTATTAGCTACCTCCTACCATGCTTTCTATGATTACTACAACATTGTGAGCTACTTATGATTTGGTTGCTTAGCTATGTACATAGTATAGCTCTGTTGTCATTTGCTTAAGGGATTAGAGAGGTTATGGAGGCTTTTATTTTAGCTGGCTAAATAGAAGCTACTACAAATACGTTAGGTAAACTTCTTAGTTTACTTTAGTACCAATAAATAGAACAAACAGTAAAGACTACGGTAACAAAACGCAAATTAACAACGCTTTACAGCGTTACAGGGAAGGTCATACTTATGCAATAGCTCAGAGTTACAGTATTATCAACAAACAACTCATAAATTCCTACGTCTACTAGTGTATTGCTTCTGAAACATGAAGCTTTGTTCATAGTAATGTGTGATGACAGCTTCATGTTTTCTTTATGGGTCTTGCTTTCATCAGTGGGTAATAGGCATAAAAAATACATTGAGCTTGCATACATGCATACATACACAGCTACATTCAACATACATTCATTCATAAAAGGCATAATAATGCTAATAAGAAAACAAAAATATAACATGATTAAACAAGTTCTCTTTTCTTTTTTTTTTCCTTCAGATATCGAAACCCTATCCATGTGAATATTCATTATGTACAACGGGTTTGAGTGCCATATCACTTTTATAGAACAAATCAATAATTGGCTGAAGTCTACTTAGCTAGAGTCTGTATGTAAAATAAGAAGAGAGCCTGAAATTAACAAGTTGTATTGATTACAGCCTGTTATGCTTTTATGCTATTAGCTTGTTTTGATATGTTACGACTAAGCCTCCCTTGACACTTTTGGGAAAAAAAAAGTAAATTACACTCTAGCCAGTCTGAGTTTTAATGTAAGCCACATGGTAATTTTGTTTGAGGTATTTTCTTAGGGCCATAATCACGCCCACTGGATAATAATAATAATAAGCATCATCATCATCGTACTCACAATCATAATGAACTATTAAATACAGATCTTAACATTTTCCTAACACTTTGAGGACATTCTTTTCTTTTACAGTGGATTCACACTGGATTTTGGGCGTAGTGTCTATGATAATTATGCATATTGCACTGGGACTCTAACAACAAAATCAGCTTTGTATTGGTTAAAATATACAATCAACCCTCTATCAAGACAAGAAATATCTCTCTGTCTCTCATTATAATGGCTCCATACTTGAATGTGAATTTACAGGCATGTACTTGTATGAACAGTTATGAACAGGCATTAACTCACTTCTGCAGTCTTTCCCCACAGTGATGGAGTCTCTCTCTGTGCTGACAGGGTTTTTTGCCTCACAGATGTATGTTCCCTCCTTCACTGTCAGAGGCTGACTCGCTGGGGCGCTTTTAAAGAAGATGCTCTGGGAATCCTCGCCGTCTCTGTGCCAGGACAGGGTCACATCTGTCCCTCTCTCCACAGAGCACAGCAGCTCACAGAGGTTTTTCTGCTGGGTGATATCAGGCTTTGATACGGGAGCTGTTCAGAGAGGTGACAGCAACATGAGTACACACTTCAAAACCTTAAAACATTACATGTGATTCTGGTTATTTCTGTAAACACTGGGAAGATAGGTAAGCATTGTTTAGCCAAATGTTGTAAATCGGCGGCAGCGTAGCATAGTGGTTAAAGAGCAGGACTTGTAACTGAAAGGTTGCCAGCTGTATAAATGGATAACATTGTAAAGAACTGTAACCTTTGTAAGTCGCCCTGGGTAAGAGTGCCTGCTAAATAATGTAATCTAGCATACTATGAGGATGAATTGATCTAAAAACGGTAATTGCATAAAATAATGTTTGATTCAATGAACAGTTACCAGGGTATACACTACAGTGCAGGTACCTCTTACAGTTTCCTCAGTGTGTGCTTGGACATGGTGTTGCATCAAACAGAGAAAGTATCTGCCCAGAGACTAACTCTGCTCTCTGTGTCACATGGCTACTGTACATGCAAAGTTAGCAATGACATCACTGTGATGGGTCATCAGGTCAAATCACACTAACACAAGATTGCATGTGTCTAGTTAGCTACCAGGGACATTTTCCTGACAAAAGTTCTTATACAAATTGGATAGAAGGCCTTTTTTTTTTTTTTTTTTTTTTACCAGTTTTGACAGGTGTACCAATCAGAAATGTTTTACAAATTATTACTGTTTATAACATGTTCATTTATTGATTTTCATGGGTGAGTATGTTATATTATAATGTGAATATGTGATCTATGGCCATAATTACTACACTATTACTGACATTCTACAATAAAATGGGTAATTCATAAAGAAATCATACGCATAAAAGGTTTGTAATTTACAGAACCACAAAAATAATAAATGATTTACCTATTAATTAAATGTTTATTTATATCACATTACTTGCAAGCACATTTATTGATATACACATACTGTGAGAATTTAAACATTATCTCACTTGAATTGTGTATCACTAGAATAGGCATAAATAGAAAAGATTTACATTTATTCTTAAAATGCTAAAGAATAGCCCAGGAAATACCCAGTGTAAATCACTAACCCAACTATCATATGTGACAATAGTTTATCTGGAAAGTAGAGTTTAAATCATTGTTTTATTCTTGTTAAACTGGAAGATCAACAAAATTGATTTTTGTTCCACAATAACAGTTTTATTTAGCTAGCAGTATTTACTGCTGACTTTGCTTACTTCTAGCTAGCTAGTTAGCTATTGTGGCAAGCAGACTAATGATACTTAGCAAATTGCCTATATGGCTGTACATGGAGAACATCATGGCTCAGATTTTACATGACATAACTGAATCCATTATTTCTGAACATTAAATGAGGTTGTTGACTAAAACCAGTTATTTATGGGGTTCAAAAGTTGGGATATAGAGAGCTTTCCAGTCCTTCTAATATAAGAACGTAGCGTGGCTTACTGGTAGCGTTATTGCTAATCAAATGTACTGCAGGCATGGTCAAGAATGGGATTTGATGATGTCAATAATTTTGACCGAGCTTGCAAAAGGCACAGGAATTCAAAGGAATATGCCAGTACAATTGTTCAATGAAGTTTACTGGGCAGAGTATGGGTTGAGCATGCAATAGATGCTTTGCTGCTTGGAGACAAGCACCTTCATCAGGAAATGGTGAGGAAATACAGGGCACCCTCCTTGCTATGGCAACAGGATTTGGCTTTTAGAGGGTACAATGAGGGCTAAGATTCCAAAACTAAGGGCAAGTACAATGAGTTAGTCGAAGTAATTGCTCATCATGAAGTCCTGGCTGGGCATTTTGAATCTTTAACTGTGTTTTCCAGTATGTCAAAAACAACCAGGAATGACCGCCTCCATTTTGCTACAGTGCGAGAGACACCAAACCTATCACAGCTCCTTTTTTCGCATGGCAGATAGATGACACTACTGTTATTAATATTACTGCCTGTTGCACCCAGCTCTCTGTTGTCCTACCTTATGTAGATGTTATAGAAATCACTCAAAAATGTTTCTTTGTTTTTTTTATTTTGGATGTCGCAATACTTAGTCATGAGACAGGTACTCCATATCCAGAACAGGACATAAGAACATAAGAACATATAATGACGAGAACAGGCCATTCGGCCCAACTAAGCTTGCCATTACAATTAAAGAGAAGCGAAAAGTGCATCAAGACTGGACTTGAACACAGCGAGGGTCTCTGCCTCAACTACATGACCTGGCAACATATTCCATGTATTGATAACTCTTTGTGTAAAATAGTACTTCCTCATATCAGTACGGAACTTACTCTTCACTAGTTTCAATATATGTCCTCTTGTTCTACAGACTGAACTCACCCTAAAAAATCTATTATCGTTAACCTTATCGAGTCCTTCTGTAAATTTAAAAACCTCTATTAGATCACCCCTACGTCTCCTCTTGCCAGGAACTAATTGAGTTGCCCTTCTTTGAACTTTTTCAAGAGCCTCAATATCTTTTTTATAGTACGGTGCCCCGAACTGCACACAGTATTCCAAGTGAGGTCTGACTAAAGCATTGTATAGTTTCAGTATAACCTCTTTAGATTTATAATCAATACTTTTGGCTATATATCCCAACATCCTGTTGGCCTTTTTTACTGCTAGAGCACACTGCCTAGATCCCGTTAAGCTTGAGTCAACTATTACTCCCAAGTCTTTTTCAAACTGAGCACATTCTAGTCCCCCCCCCATGAAGTAGTCTTGTCTAAGGTTCTTATTTCCCACATGCAAGACTTTACATTTAGCTAAATTGAATGTCATCTCCCAGGTATCTGCCCACTTTTGGATGCTGTTTAGGTCTTCCTGTATTACCTTATTTGATTCTATTGTGCTGGCTAGACCCCTTGTTTTGTCTCATCTGAAAATTTTACTACTTTACTACTAACCTCTGCATCCAGATCATTTATGTATATAAGGAATAGCAAAGGCCCCAACACCGATCCCTGCGGGACTCCACTTTGTACAGGACCCTGCTCTGATACAATTCCTCCCACAGTTACAGTCTGCTTTCTACTACACAACCAACTTCAAACCCACTCAGTGATAGCTCCTGTAATTCCTGCAGATTTTGTTTTCACTATGAGCCTCTCATGCAGTACTTTGTCAAATGCCTTTTGAAAGTCCAAATAGATAATATCAAAAGCTTGGTTTGAGTCTAAACACACTGTAGCTTCCTCAAAAAAGGACATATGAAATTCCTAGTAGCTGCACAGTCCTCAAATGGTAACAACTTTGAAATTCACAAATATATGATTTAGAAACTCATATTGAATCTAGCCTCCTGTCTGGATGGTCAATATTCAGTTGCCTTTCAGTGAGAAGGGCTACCCAGCTATGACCAACAGTGACTTACCTTGGACATGCTGTCTATTTATACAGCTGGATATCTTCTGCAGTAGTTCAGGTTAAGTGTGCTGCTGTATGACACAACAGCAACCACCCACTCTGGATATGAGCCTGTATTCTTCTCAGATCCCTAAACACACTAGTAATATAGTATATACACAGAGACAGTACTGCACTGCCACATTAGTAATACAGTAGATACACAGAGACAGTACTGTACTGCCACATTAGTAACACAGTAGTTGCATAGAGATAGTCATACTTACTGTAGACAGTCAGTTGGTACAAAAACACTGCTCCATCATTTTTCTGCAATTTATATCCTCCAGAATCCTCCATCTTCAGGTCAGTGATGGAGAAAAGTCCAGTGCTGCTGTCCCACTGCAGTCTGCCTGTGAACCTTTTATCAAGATTAACTGTGCCCTGACCATTGGTAACATCTCCAATGGACGTATCTTTGAATGAAAAAGTCCCCATGTTTTTCACTGCATGTGGGAAAGTGACTGTGTCTCCACTATGTGATTCAGCTCTGTAGGCTGGGCAGAGGACACACAAACACCTAGAAACACAGAAAAACAAATCATAATCAGAGAGAATCAATTCACAAAAACATATGATGTTTTATGCTGGGTATGCTGTCCACCAAGCCTCTCTGAGGTGTCCCATAGCAACAGCATCAATGACTGAACATTTACTCCACCACCTGACCTCACACCAAACCACAATTCAGATGCATCTTCATATGACACAATTAATTCCCTAATCTGGATCATTTTCCACATTCTTCCCTATTGCCCTCTGCTTCTCCTTCATCTTAATATTCCTGCTGCATTACACCATCCCCTCTGTCCCCACTAAATGTTTTCACTATTGTTCTGGATAGATTATTCTGCCTATGGCTACATTTCTCCACTGCAGCCTGTATTAAAGCATTGTAAAAGACATAAATGACAGGTACAACAACCATGGATGCATTATAACAGCCCATAATACCCCATCAGAGAGTTTTTATTTTAACTTCTTGATCTGAATATTCTTGGACTGACTACTAGATGTAAATGTAAAACGGTCATAAAAACATTTATGGTTTATTACTGCTCTGAATTGCCCTGTTTAATTGCAAACAGCACTGTTTGTCATTGATCTGTCCTGTCTGAACAGCAGAATAGTCATGACCCACCTCTTCATACTTCCACTTCAATCCCCACCGCTTAACAACTGCTACTTGTAGGACTTGCTGTCTATTTTACATGTAGTATTGTGATGTGTTTTGGATTCTGTGATCTACTGACTGTGATGTATGGTAGTATACTTGGCTTCCCTTTTCTTGTCAGGCTAGCACAAGTTAACTTGTGGTAGGGCTTGACCAGTGTTATGCTCACACTCACTGGTCTGGGAGTGTTGTTAGCCTGGTCTGACACTTGCTCATTCAACTTGTTTGGATACATTTCTGTTCTTCTATGCTGGAAGTTGCTCTGGATAAGAGCATCTACTAAATGAATGTAATGTAATGTTGAGCCAACAGGAGCATCTGTTATTAGGAATGGGTCACAGACAGACACACACTTCTCCGGTTGCTGCTTTGATGTGGCATTTGCTGCTGATGTCATCATACAGCATGATGCAGCCTCCTTTCCAGGTGAGCATATAAAGGTGAACCGCTGACTGGACGCAGCACAGATAAAGATCCACAGCAGGAAAACTGAACTTGATGGAGACTCTGGTGACCACTTTTAATTCAGTTTGGTTTAGGAGTGTGCAAACACTTGAGACTGGTAGCATCTGTGGGGGCTGCAATGATCTCGGTTGTTTTAGATACATGGTTTGTTTTTGCTGGGACTCTGGCAGACAGTGTTTGTTTGTTCCCATAGTGACGTTAAGTGCAGGGTCTTATTGCTGCAGCTGTTTGCTGTTGCTGGGCTTCACAGGCCTGCATTTTGGAGCAACCGTTTCCTGTTGGTGCTCTGTGGTTTTTTGACTGTTTTCAGCAGCAGTTCAGGGCAGGATTTCAGGGTCCTACCTGTGTTTTTTGGTTTTCTTTTTCTCCTTTCAGGGACACCCCACAGGAGCTGGAATATTGCTTCTGTGTCACTGATTTTACAAAAACTAAACTAAACCACTGTGGCTCTTGTGACTGAGAGATCCTGGACAGATCTGGCTCCAGAAGAGATTCCAAGACTTGGTGAGTTCACTCTGTCCATCTTTGATTGGGCAGTCTGCCTTGTGCCAGGTTTTAACTCACACACAACACTCATGTTATTCCATTTCCCCTTATAAAGCATATATCATGATTTACTTTCAAAGCAGGGATGGTGAATTCATAACACTTTTAATTATAACTACATGTAAACATGCTGCTTCTTTCAGCTTGTAAAGCATACTCAGGGAAGAAAGGAATAGGCTTTTGAGAGAACAAAATCCAAAATCAGAAGTAAACAAAAAATGGAGCAGAACCAAAAATGAAATGGGAAAAAATAAATTTAAAAATAAAAACACTCTGACACAAAAACGTTTCTGAAAATTTTTACTGACTAGTTAATTCACTTTTTTAAGTTGCAAGTAATTTTTACAAACATACAGTCAAAGAAGAAATACCCACTGGTGCAAAGCCAGGTTCAATGCAAATTCCTCTATGCATTGCAACGCGCTAGCACCGCAGCGCACCCTCCGGCAGCAACCCGCCCGCACCGGTATAATCACTACACTACAATGCCGGGGCCGGGGCTGTCGCAGGGAGCGTCCCCTCTAACTGCGGAGCTCCGGTGTGGGAAACGCCCGACGTCGCTTGCAATCCTGTCTTTTATTACATCTACTCTAAGTGCAGTTAAAGAGTTTGTCTGGATCAGAACAAGCCAACAATTTCTTTTCGTTTTTATTCACAACTTGGTGTGTGTATTTTTTTTTACACGTAGGCCTATATTCAGTGCCCTCTGGTTAAATAGAAACAAACCAATCAAAAATTACTGAAATTAATATTGCACAGAGCTCATGTTTTCAAACATGAATATTATTCCACAAATGCTAAACTGCGAATAGATCTGAGCTCCTTAGATGCACGAATCAAGTCACTCAAGATCAGAGCGTCGACTAAATGATAATAAAGTAACGAGAAAATCACCACTGCGTTTATCTGAAAAGAAAACCACTGAATTCTGCAGCGCTTAACGGTGTTCCCCCGGAAACCATTCACCGGATGCAGTCTAACGTAGAGGTTGCGCAACAGAGTGGGCTCCTGCATCCTGTCATGCTATTGCCGTATAGGTTCATTTGAGGACAGATTACTTCTAACGGAATAGAAATCTAAACATGCCACATTTGAAGAAAGCCATCTTCAACCACATCGTTTTCTTCCTGAGTTGAAAAAAAAAAAGTGTGATCAGTTTCTACCTGTTTCTTCACGTTACCCCAATCTCTGCGAAACTGAAAGCGTATTTTTAAGGTAATCACATGTACCCATTTAGAAACTTCATTAAACGGGCGGAATTGACGACTGGACGATTGTTGTGGTCTGCTGACTCTTCGGCAAGGGTGGTATGAAGCTGGATTTCGCAAACATAGTGGTTATCTTTACCCAGATTTGGTAGACAGCATTTCACAGCAGTATTGCCTGGTGCGTCTCTGCCTAACTACCATATCGTTCAATGAAAACAGGCGGACGAAACGAGCAAGCGGCTGGCTTGACAAACCTGCATAACCTTTTCAAAATAAACGTTTAAATCACTTATTAGATCGATGCATGTATTTAATATGCGGGAATCACTGACTCAGCGCAGGCTATCCACTGAAGAATGCAGACTAATTTAGTCACCCGATATTTGCTATTGTAAGAGCTCTTAGCGAACGTTACTTTCGATGTGCTTGATTTTGCAGCTTCAATCTTAACAAGCAATCTCGCTACATTATAAGAATAAACACAAACTAACGGACTTGTGCATCCATGCATTGTGATTAAAATATATGCCTTCTACTCACCGGTAATGCAGAACAGAAAAATTGAGCAAATGCTCTTCATGACTGCGGTCCGCTACAGATACAGATGTTAATGCCGTTGTTCTTCCGGGTTGCTATCCTCCCAGTCAACGGTTTTTAAGAGACACACCTGAAATCAAGCCATGCCCATCGTGGAATCATGCCAGTACCTTGAGGTTGCGAACTCGGTTCCTTATCACTATACCACGGTACTGCCCATTTTGTACATCTGTAGGAAACCTCAGACCGACGACAGTCCCTGACGGATTTTTAAAGTGTTTGTCTGTTTTGCAATACAGTTTGCATCGAGTGCTTATTTTACAAGTTACTGAATGACTTTTCATGCTTGTTCTTGTGGTGGAAAATTTTTGATTAAGTGTATACCCCATATGTAAATTATGACTATTGCCACTTTCAACCCCCCCACAGAGAAAAGCGGAGCTTGACGTTGTACGATTAAGCTTGTTACATAGTGGAAATAAATTATTGCCAGCAAACATCATAACCACTTTAACCACAGTATTGACATATTTAAGACAGTATTGACATATTAGCTGAAGTTATTGTATATCAACCACTTTATCTTTACTATACATGTGGAGGTCTGGAAGTGTATAAGGAAACCAAACAACCAGCCTTAAATAAATAATATGTATTCTATTATATTTTGTATGCATGTGAGCAGAAATTGAGAGGGGGGTTGTCTGTTCAGTACTATTGTGGTGGAAGAAACGTGACAATCCACATGCAGTAAATGTGTAGTTTATAAGCATTGCCAGTAGAAGTCAGTTAAGCTAAAGCAGGTAATTAGTTATTTTTAAGGTGTGTGAACCCTGGAAATAATGTAAAATTAAGGTGGGATATTTTTCCTTTTTAAAAAAAGGAGACATAAATGTGCTGGTGTACCACAGAGGCATGCTGGAGGGGGGAGAGATAACAGGAGAGTGTGGTGTGACTGCAGAAGTAGCAATAGTGTACGGAGAAGATGGAGTGACTTTGAGGGAGGAGTTTGAGTTTCATGAGCAAGCATTGTCAGTGGGTTACATTCAAGGTTATTCTAGGTTAAAGTGGATAGTCATCTATGTTTTTTTAGCAGCCAAGGTAGATAAAGGAAGCTGGAACAATAGGTTTCTGTATGAGTCAGGGTGCATGTGACAGAGAAGCCGAAATAATGTTGCTTCTCTTGGTGCAGGTGCAGATCTTCACCTGACCTTCACTTCTCCTGGTGTCTTGTGTTAGGGATACGCCTGATACCCCCTCCCCTTGCCTCTGACCAATGTGAGAAAGTTTTCATCTTATTCAGCAATGACGTTTTGTGTATAACAGGAGGAGCTAGGGGAAAGTAATACAAGAGAAAAATGTATGCAGATCAAAGGGGGGGCTGGCTTTTGGGGGTGTGAATGAATGCTTGGGGAGAATGAATGTGTGCGTTGCTCCGTGCGGACCAGCCCCGGTTTACTGTCTGTGATTGATCACCATATACAATGAGCCTAATTACATCAGACTCTTGAGAATTATATTTGTTCTTTATCGGGCACCGGAATTCACGTTCTGTAATTATTACAAAAGGTATGTATAAATTATATAACTTAGAATTGTTACAGCACAAATGTGGAGGGAGCCTCCGGTCCAATTGGCCTAGACTGGGTGAGGTTCTCCACCACATTCTCCTTGCACCTGCAACAACCTACTGACTTAGACTCACTATAATTACACTCTGCTGTAGAGTCACAGAACAGTACTGCATTCAGGGATTACTCAACAAATGATCTCAAGAGTCCGTTGAAAAGATACCTATATATCCTAACTGGCGAAAGCATAATTGAGCTCCTGCTGATCATTGGTAAGGTGGCTTATGTGTATTCCTGGAGGATCCATGTGTCATCATCAACTTTGTCACACTCTATATGGTAAACAGGGTGAGTCTGTCTGAAATCCATGTCTCTCCTTGTTAACAGATCCTCCAGACCTAATTTCCCCAGTATTTTATTCACTGCCTTAGCCTTTTGTAATTCACCAAGAGCATCTTCCCTCAGGTGAATTCATATTCTGTGGCATGAATGACTTTTAAATGGCACAAATCACCATTCTCTCTTTGATAAAGGCACAACACTGCCATACGGTTAGGGTTAACTACTGGCCAGACTCATCCTCTGGTTAAAAATGCAAAAGCAGGTAATCTGGTCTGTATTCCTTTTCTTGGTCTTGGGCACTTTCCCTCTTGGACTTATGTTGTGTTTGTTCAGGCTGGACTTTGCCTTTGTAGAGCAACCTGCCCAGTGTTTACAGAGCCTCACCTTTTCCTCGCCTCGGTCAGGTTCAGCTTTGAAAGAAGAGGGTGATTTTCTCACTGGTTTTACTAGCAGCTTCACCCCATATGTAACTACACTGGACTCTTGGGACACTTACAACAGTTTAATTAATGCACTCACATGCCAATGCTTCTGGCACTGATGTGTTTAACCTGTGGCAGACTACAGCATATTAGCCCTACATGTCCACCGGTCAAAGAGCTTGATAGGAAGAATTCTGATACATATTTTAAAAAATATCAGCAGATGATTTAAAAGGGGCAAGAACTGAAATCTAAAAAGGAAAAAAAAAACAGCACAGAAGGACTTCACAAATAACATGTGCAATACAGCCATTTCTTTATCTTTTGGCAAACATGTTTCTGATAATCTGTAATAAAGCAGGCTGACACACCACATCAAACCAGCTGCCAAAAGCAGTCACTTCCTTTTCAGCCACACCTGTATACATAAAGAGTTTTCAGTCAGGCAGGTGGGGCTTGTTGCAGGTAAAGACCAGCTACTAAAGAAAATTCATCACACAGACAGTTATAATTAACCTGTTTGAAAATGATGCTGATGAAGTGAGATCTGTTATTTGTTCAGATGGTAAATAGTGAACAGAGAATCTGCATTTAAACACCAACACACACTTCAGCACTTTTGGAGGGCAGGTAAAGGTTCTCTTCTGCATAATTTAACAGGGAATAGTCCAAAGGGACATATCTCTATGAAAACTTGATGTCAACAGGTTTACATGTCCAAGCAGGTTACTGTGTGTGTGTGTGTGTTTTTTTTTTTAAACACGGTCAATGTGCCACAGTCTGTTAGCAGCAGGTACTGTGGGTCGGTGCATAAAAGTGTGGAATAACAGTATCAGGGTCACTTTTGGATCCTCCCTTCTCTGGGGCTCATGCATCTCTGATGCAGTCTATGAACATGTGGGTCACATCAGAATACCCTGCAATCAAAGGCTAATGCATCTCAGCCTGCGCAACATGCATTCCAACATGACCATTTGGAATGTATGTGTAGCATAGGTGTAAGGAGCAGGGCTTGTAACCAGAAAGTTGCTGGTTCAATTCCCCAGTGGGGCATTGCTATTGATGTTCTTAACCCACAATTCCCTCTGTAAATATCCAGCTGTATAGATGGATAACATGGTAAACAAGTACTCTACATAAGTTGCTCTGGATGAGACTCTGCTAAATGACAATAATGTAATGTATGTCCATATCATTGAATGTTCATATTATAACTTAAGGTAGTAAAAGACTCTACTTATAGAGTATAAATACTTGCACTATAGTCTGGTGTAATTGCTAAGCACAATGTTTTTCAGTTTTTTTTTTTTTTAATTGTAACAATAACCACCATAATTCAGTTTTACTGTAATTCTGACTGCTCTGTACAGATGTGACCAGGATTTTTGTTTCTGCAGTGAGGTATTTCATGTACTATGCCATATAAGCTTTGTAATTTACTTTGGATAAGAGCGACTAACAAATAAACACAAACAGGCACCTCCCAAATCACTGGCACCCTTGATAAAGATGAGCAAAAAGGGCTGTGTAAAATATATTCCAGTACTGAGCTATTTTGCAGTTTTTCAACAACATGTGGAACATATTTTTACTTCATTAAAGATTCAATGGAATAAAATAAATAAATAAATAAATAAATACATCTCACACTATAAATTTATTTCCAAAAATGTAGGTGTCACAATTATTGGCACCCCAGTTTTCAGTGGTTTGTGTGGCCTCCTCTTCCAAGGATAACGGCTGAGCCGGTTTCTGTAATGTGTAATGAGACTGGAGACCTCACCGGGAGGTTATATGTGGTTATGTAACCCTTTCTCTGTGGATTATGGTGTGCTTTTGCCTCATCGTGTTGCTGGAAGATGCACTTTTGGCCAAGTTTCAGCCTCCTGGCAGAGGCAGCCAGTTGTGTCCAGTTATAATGG
This sequence comes from Megalops atlanticus, assembly GCA_019176425.1. Classification (NCBI taxonomy): domain Eukaryota; kingdom Metazoa; phylum Chordata; class Actinopteri; order Elopiformes; family Megalopidae; genus Megalops; species Megalops atlanticus. Next base: position 1,769,318 of record CM032894.1, read on the forward strand.
CCTGGGCTTAGAGTTCATGATGTTTAACTTAAAAAGGGCCCCAAGACCAGCGCACACTAAACTGCCCCATAACATCAAAGATCCATCACCATACTTTTCAGTAGGTATTAGGTGTTACAATACGCATTATCTTGATCCAGCTGAGAGGATTTTCTGATGCCAAACCTACAATCTCACAATTCTGCTCACAAATCCCATCCCAAGTTCTCTTTGGCAGATAAATTAAAATTCTCTGGACATACACAACACTGTGCTTTATCATTTTTCCTTACGCTAACACTAGGTGACCTAAAGCCTATACCAGACTGTGGCTTTTGCCTTCTTTGTATAGCTGAATGTTGGCAGTGTATGTCCCTTGAAGTATACACGTACACCTACCTTTCCTCAAGAATACAGTTCACTGCTGTGCATCCTTTCAGCTGTCCTACAGTTTTATGTAATAAATTGTAATAAAAATCATTAGGCTTGTTTAAAAGTTTTCATTTTTTCTGCCAGGAAAGCTTTTTTCAATTTGCTGGAAGTCACTCCTGAACTTCCCCCCTCTGCTTTCTCTTGTCTCGTCTTAAGCAACCTTCCTGCTACAACATCTCCTTTTTTCTTTCTCTTCCTGCTCCTTTCACCAGACTGTAAGCTGTACCTTTTTTCAATAATTTCCAATAATTCTCCAATAATGACCAATAATTCTCTTCTGCATAAACATTTTCAGCTTAAAAAGTATAATGTTACTGCAGATTAAATTTTGTTTGATTTTATTTATATCAATCTTTAGGGCTGCCAACAATTTTAACTCCCATATTTTTGAGAAAAAAAAATCCTTTTCTCTGAGCAATTGTATTTAGAATAAAAGAATGCAGTTTCCCCATATTATTAGCATAAAATACAGTTCATTATCTGTATTGTTAATTTCATACATCCTTTTTTGCTTAGCTTTATGAAGGCAGTACTTTTGCAGGTGACTGTACTTACCTGCACTGACAAAGTTATTTTAGAAAGATTACCATTGATCGCAAGCAGTTGGGGATGTGAACTCAGTTGAGATGATGGTAATGTAAGCCAGCTAAATAGACTGTGACAGAAGATGTACACCAATAATTGCCTGGTTACATGCAGTTGATACAGAATGCAGGTGCACGTCTGGTTTTCAACCAATCAAAAAGGGCTCATGTTACACCTCTCTTGGTCTCGCTCCACTGGCTCCCTGTAGCTGCCCGTATCATGTTCAAGGCCTTGATGCTCACATACAGAACGACCAACAAAACTGCGCCTACCTGCCTGAACTCACTGCTGCAAGCCTCCCTCCCGACTGTTGCGCTCTGCCACTGAATGGCGTCTGGTGGTCCTCTCGCATCGCGGCACAAAATCACTATCCAGAACTTTCTCCGCCGTTGTCCCCCGATGGTGGAATGAACTTCCACACTTCATGCACCTGAAGCACTACCACCTAAAGGAATCTGAAATGTTTCAAAACTGTTTCCTCCTAAACTATTAAAAAAAAGTAATGTAATGGTTTAACGCACTCGTTAGCTCTACCAGCTAGCTTGTACCTTGTCTGGCCAACCATTGAAACCTGGTCATGCAGCACTTGTAATATTGTTGACTCAATATGGTTTTTTGCTTGTGTTGTACTCTACCTCCCTTGTAAGTCGCTGCCAAATGAATAAAGGTGAATGTAAATGTACACTGCCACAGAGATACCTGCGTGGTTATTGTCGGTTAGTTCAGCAAACCATAGTAACCTCTAGATGACACAGGGTGGTACATCACCAAGGCAGTCACTGAAGTGGTGCATCCAAATCCCAGCATAAATTAGACCCAATTTAGAGGAAATCCAAAGTGGCAGACACCACATATCGTGTATATACAGTATATGTGTGATTTTTAATAAATTTCTGAAAACTGGGATTTCAGTTGACTGTTACAGCACTGCTGAGTGACTCTGTAGCATCACACAGCAGGGGGAGAGTTTTTGCATAAGTCTCAAATTGAGGCATAGAAAGACAGAAAAGGCTGTACGTTGGGGGTTAAGTCGGCCTGGGTCCCCTTGTCTGTACCCCCCTCTAGTGGCAGGTCAGGTGTCTGCCAGTTGCTTGGAAGAGGCCAGCAGGCTTGTGCTTACTCCCCATTGAAAACAGCAAAATGTCTTTCCCCCTGCTACTAATAAGCTGAGCCTTGCATTTCTATGGAAATCTATGGGTTTCAGCTACGAATGAATCAATCACCTGTGGTAGGATACATCTCAGTTTACCACTGCAATGGTAAATGGAGTAAACCAGCACAAGGAGGTACTGCCACAAAGCAACGTGTGTTCTGGAATTGTTAGTTTAATACCATTTCTGTATTTTGTGTCTCTGACCTCTTTGGCAGCCACAACATGACACAACATTGAGAGCTAATTTACATGCTCCATTCTGATTAGCCATGGATACATACATGTTCTTTTACACAGAACTTTGTTTAACCAGGAAGTCCCTTGAGATAAAAATCTCTTTTTTTGTGGGAGATCTGAAAAAAGACTGAAAAAGGTCAATGAGCAGTTGCCTGTTACATTTAGCAATCACCCCCAAATTTACCTTCTGGAGGTTGGTTGCTTCGTCATCTAATTTCTCCATTAACAGACATCAGTCAGACCTTCATCATAAATAGAAGGGTTCACAGGTGAGCTCCTTTTTTGTTGGAGAGAACTGAAGCCATTATGCAAGTGAAATACCAGAGCTGGAAGAGAGAGAGTACATTTTCTTTCTAATGGTATCAAAGGAGCCACTGTAATTGGTTTGAGTCCTATGCACATTTCTAAAGGTTAATGGATTTTTCCCTGAGGTGTTTGCCCAGAAAAAACCAAGGTAAAGGCTGGATGGCGTATAACATCTTTACAAGAAGTCATTTACTGTAAGGCTGATTTCATATACAAGTGTGCTCTGAAGCCTGTGTATATTCCTGCTGTGTGAAAAAGAGAGGTAACAACACAATTTTCAGGAGAGTAGGAAGAGTGAACAGAAAGAAACTTGCTATCGGATAAAAAAATTAACATCAAATGAGTGAAATGTTTGCTGTTGCAAACCTCACAATCTGATGGGTCAGCTGGTGTTCCAGCCGTGTGTTACTGAAAATGGCCATAAACTGTCATTCAATGAGATGCGAAGTATTTATGACTGCTGTAGCTGAAACAGAGCAATTCTAGCCATTTATCATCACAGTTAGCTACTTCAGTGGCTGCACTTAGCATTCACTATTATTGACTGTAAATACTCGTAGCTAGCTTAACTATAGACTGCCTTCGCCAGCCACAGCTATCGACATTTCCTAATGCGAAGAATCAGCTTGCTTTGCTTTCACAGTGATGTGTGGACCAATAAATCGCTTTGTCTGGCCTGAGGGTGTGCAACTGTAATTCTGCATCTCTGCAGTTTCCCAAAAAGGACATTTTAAATAGGCTACTCATTTGGGTCTGCTGATGCGGCTCTGATAGCAAATCATGTAAGTTACTGTTCAGTGTTTTATAAATGTCATTGCAGATGTTTTGTTAAAGAAGGGGGACATTTACAACATAGGCAACGCTGCAAACACTGGCACAAACCAGCGAGTGGCCACAAGACAGAGTTCCTTCAGACTGGAAGCCTTCCTGGAAAGTCTGGCGCAACATGGCTAGTCCTGCACATGCATTTCTAAACCTGCACCTTTAATGTTAGGTAAAACAATTGTAAAATAATTTGTATAAAAATGAGAAGTGGCTGTGCCATTACCTAGCTGCTATCGACATAGAAGTTGTGTCAACGATGACCCAGCAACGGGACAAAATTGAGTCAACATTTAACATTAGCTGACTAGCTAACAGCTTTGGTAGCCCAATGGTGACATGTCCAGTCTTTACGAATCGTTCATTATCATAAAGACATTCAGACTACTGTGCTTCTTGTAATCGATAATGTAGTGGACTAATCAACTAAGCTTGTAGTGAAATCTGTCTCTCTTCTTTTATAAGATATAAATATTTTATGACCATTTAAATTTGAGTCATTTTATAAAAGCGTGAGTCCATTTGGCCTGATATAAACAGCAACATCATGCACTAATCACAATAACGAGGTTCCCGTGTATTATTGCTTTACTAATATCCTATATTTATTATCCCATTGTGAAACACTTGCTAGTGAGCAGCATCACCGTCAATTTTGCCAGTAATCACAATAACAAAGCAATATTCTTAATAGAAAGCTACCCAGTATTTCCTTTATTCTTTCAAGTACTGCAGTTTTGTGGTTTGGCATTAAAATATCTGTAACAGTCATGTTTATTTCATCACCCCATAGAAGGCTTAGAGAGGCCACTTACAAACACAGATAGCAGAACAATTTGGGCTATTCAGTACCAGTTTCCTGGTGTTAAAGGGCTTTTTCATTTTCTAACCACTGTTCATTTATTCCAATCAATATGGTGCCTAAAATGAACAATTTTGCCCATATTTTCTTTCTAATGTTATAATCCCTATTCCTATTTAATTTTCTACTCAATTACTAAAACTGGCCTCTCTAAGCACCCTGATGGATCATTAGAAACACCATCCCTGTAAAATTGCTTCCAATGTCACAGCAGATTTTTACCCCTGACTGTCTCAGGCTTAATTTGAATGTGGAAGTGGGAGGTCTCACATTTCAGTTTTTGCAGTTATGAGGTCTGTATGTCACTAATTCTCTGCTGTTGCTGGAAAAGGAGACATATGGCACCAAAGAGGAATCCCACCACATTTAAAACTTCATGACTCATATTTCAAGGAATATTTTTATCCAGCTCTATGGACCCTGTTTCACTTTTTCATTGACAGGGCAGTGTTTTCCTATTGTAGTGGTTTCCTTCTTTTTTCTGACATTTAGCAGATGCTCTTATCCAGAGTCATTTATATCAATTAGCATTGTTTTTAAACAAAAAAAAAAAAAAACTATGTATTTATATAACTGGCTATTTACTGAGGCAAGTAGGGATTAAGTACCTTGCCGAAGGGTACAGCACCATTACCGACGGGGGAATCGAACAGGCAACCTGTCGTTTACGAATCCTGCTCCTTAAGCACTATACCACACTGCCGCCCTTACTTGAAAGTAGAAACCTATATTCCCCAAAGACCATGTAATATCGTCCATAGGTTTTGAAGACTTTGGTTTTGTAGTTTTATGTCAAAAATCATTTGTGGGGAAACGGTTTGAATATATGTATTTGAAAACGGAAAATTCAGTAAGCACGTACTTGTGCGTAAACAATATATATATATTGTCATTCTGCTGTATACTGTGAAAAAAACTTGATTCTTCTTTCAGCGTTATTTGCGGAGAGTGTTTGATACATGCGGTCCCATCAATGTGCACGTATGTATTGAATATGGTCGCATAGTAAGACTTGTCTTTTTATTATTTAACGTTTGAACAGTGGAACAGCAGTCGGATAAATCTTCATCTGATAAAGTATTTCCTAGTTCTGGAGTACGAGTCGCAACCTGTATGTAGGAGGGGAAATTAAACCATAATTAATGGTAATGTATAAACTGTCATCAGACAGATACACGTTTGATTTAAACACTGCAAACCATTTAGTCAAAGTAGAGTGAAGCCGGAATGAGAACATGTTTCAGAGAGGAGGAGGAGTCGGTTTGTGCGAAACTTGCGAAATGCAGAATTGTAGAGTTACAGCTTTATTTTTTGAAACTGAATAATTCATACAGAGCTGCTGAGGAGATGAAACATACGGCATTTTTGGTCAGGGTCCTTTGGGTTTCTGGTAAGATAACATGTTACTATTTTATTTGAAAAACGTTTAAAATAAGCGATGCCTTTGCTCATTCAGTTGCATTTATGACAATGAATGTAGTTATTCTGTTTCCGGTCAACGTAGTGAGCTCTGATCGATAATGACGCCTGCGAACCTTTCATTATGTTATGAATTTATAAATATTTCATTTTTAGATTTCTATTTCTAAAATATGAAACGTGCCGTAAACAGATGGAGGCATGGAAACACATTTTACTTTACACTTTTTCCACGTGAATCAGAAGCAAACATAGCCGGCAAGACTGAAGCTCCCGACGTTCACGGTTGATGCTTTAATTAGCGCGCTTCGATTCGTTCAGTCAGATATGTCAACTTTTTTCGATTTCGGGTGTAGATAAAAAACAGAATCAGAGCTGGTTTATACAAGTCTCTACAGGTTTCCATGGTGTGAGAAGAACCCGTTCAATTTAACGATTGACCACGGCATAAATTTACAGTGAGCATCAGACAATTAAGTGCGTCATCAGTACCTGCTTTCTCCCAGTTTCTGATAGTAATAGCACATTACGATGCATCTTTTCTAAATACTGCATTTCACTGCGTGTCTAGTGTTATTCATTTACACCAGATCACACTTCCCCATAATTTATTTCAATGTTCTTCTGCTGCCTAGCGTGTGTTACTTCACGCTCTCTTTTGACCACAGGCAACGTCGGCGCTGACCAAGGGATAAGCTGTATCTAAATTGCTGTGAGGTTATGCAGTTGATTAACTACATGACATTAATTAGACATATAATTGCAGTCTTTTCCACAACCATTTTGCACGCTCTTAGACCTGATCAGACATAGCTTCTCTCAGAGCCTGCATATGGACTGGTTCACCTTATTTTGCCAAGTGTCCATTATCTCTGTGTCCATGTTAGCCGCCACAGAAAGGTCAGACTTCTACATATATTACTTCTAGATACTGAAGCCTGGAAAAAATGAGACCAGGCCAGAAAAAGATTGTTTAGTCAGTGTCATGGAGGATCTCACATCATTGATGGAGAGATAGCTGTTATCTTCACAGGACTAGCTAGATAAACTGCAGCAAAACCCCATACTATCCAGTTAATGACAGATCCTTACTACCACATTAACTACAGTGGATCTAGAAAGTGTACACACCCTTTCAAATTTTGTTTTTGGTGTATTAAAGGCTGCAATTACAAGAAGTGAAGTCAGACTTTTTTAGTTTTATTTACATACTGTAACCAACAATATCTAAGTGCAAATCAAATGCCCTGGTTTTAATACTTTTTTTTTGGGGGTAAAAAAAAAAAAAAACTTTGAATGTCTTGGTTGCATAAGTCACCCTAAAATTAATAATTGGTGGAAGCATCTTTTGTTTTGATAACTGCAACCAGTCTGTTTGGATAAATCTCTGCCAACTTCTCACATCTAGATTTTGCAATTTTGCAGTAGAGTTCGAGTTCATTTAAACTGTGAGGGGACTGCTTATGAACAGCTTTCTTCAGGTCAGACCCAAGATTTTCAGTGGGGCTGAGGTCAGGGCTCTGACTGGGCCATTCCAGGACATGCATCTTCCTTTTTTCAGGCATTCCACTGTGGATTTGGCTATGTGCTTTGGGTCATTGTCATGCTGAAAAGTACAATTCTCTCTGTGTTCTTAGGCTGACAGGCTGTGTTGGCTTTGAGCTAAACATATAGTTTGGAATTTAGGCTAAAATGTCATCTGATGTGACTGCAGTGGAACAACACATTTTTTCACATGGAAACAGAAGATGCAGAGTGTCTTTCTCCATAATTCAGATGGGCCTGTATGTTCTTCATTGTGAGAAGTGGGTTCTGTCTTGCCACCCTACCCCACAGCTCAGAATTGTGGAGAGCACAAGAAATTGTTGCTATGTGCATATGGTGGCCAGCCCTTGCCTGCCCTGCAGCTCTTTTATTATTGCTGTTAGCGTATTGGTGGTTTCCTGAGGAGTTTCCTCCTTGCACAGTCATCCATTTTGGGGGGATGCCTGATCTAGGCAATGTCCTGATGGTGCCATATTTCATCCATTTCTTGATTTTGGCTTTTACTGTGTTCCATGATATATTTAAGACCTTTAATATCTTTTTATAATCCTCTCCTGATCTATATATTTCAACAATTTGATCCCAGAGATGTTTTGATAGCTCCTTGCTGCCCATAGTTGTTTCCTTACACTGGCATGCACTAAGAAAGCAGGAAAACTCCACAGCTGAGGACAGGAAGACTGTGCAGAGGGTTATTAACACCGCTCAAAGATGAACTGGTTAGCCTCTGCCCTCCTGGATGATGAATGGTAGACCAGATCCCGTTGCCTCAGTAAAATTAAGGCCATCACAGGAGACTCCTCATCCCGCCTATCACTTATTTAATGGGTTGCCCCATTCAGGCCTTGAGGCAATCAAAACAAACCACCAGACTAACTGTGTAGTTTCTTCCCCTGATCCACTGTACTATAAACAAACAGTGACCCCCCCGTAGTAAATCTAGCCTCAAACAACTGTGCAATTCCACTGTGCACTTTACCCACATATATGTATTTAAAAGGTCATATTTATTTTGCACAAGTTTTTTATTGGAACATTGCACAAAGTTTTTTTTTCTCTATTTTACAATGTGTGTTTTCTTTTTAAATTTGTACTTATTGTATGTTATTGTATTTTTATACTTAATGTCATGTGCCTTATTTGTTTTGTGTTAATGTAAATGTCATATAGTGCACTGCTGTTGTGGACCACCCACAAGGTATTCAACCACACCGTGCAATGACAATAAAGCCTATTCTATTCTAAAACTACAAGAGCAGCTGATTTTATCTTGATCATTTCAATTGCTCACAGATGAAGCTGGTTAGCTTTGGGCATTTGGATGATGAATGGTAGACCTGAGCACAATTACATCTCCCATGATAAAGGGTATGTAAACTTATGGAACCAAGGTATTTTAGGTTTTCTGTTTGAAAATATTCGGAAATGAGTTACCTTTTCTTTTTACTATGATGTTATGGGTTACCTTGTCTAAATGAAATAGGAAACAATCTTATTTAATGGGTTTTCATTTCAGGCCTTGAGGCAATAAAAACAAATGTAGAAACTGTGTAGACTTCCTAGATCCACTGTATATACAGACAGTAATATTATAGTAGTAAATACTAGCCATAAAAGTGGCATGATGATCATCACAACCCACATATATGTACATAAAGTGCCATCTGTATTTATTTGTACCCTTTATTTTATTGGAACAATATAAAGTTTGTTCTTTTCTGGAAAAAAATCATTACTTTATGGCAGCAGTGTGGTGTAGTGGTAAGCAACAGGACCTGTAACTGAAAGGTTGCTGGTTCTTCCCCGCTGGGCCACTGCTGTTGTACCCTTGGACAAGGTATTCAACCTAGAATTGCCTCTGTAAATATGCAGCTGTATAAATGGATAAAATTGTGACTTCCATAAGTTACTCTGGATAAGAGTCTCTGCTAAATGACAATAATGTAATGTTCTTGTGCACAATGCAAACCAACTGTATGTAATAACCAAGAATAATTTTTAGAACCCAGCCATTTTTTTATATAAACAGTAAACTTGTTTTACATTTGAAAAGAAAGAAATGGAGAGTGAATTTTACAGTGGAATTACTGTCCATGTGTGGAGTGTATAATGGTCTTGCCTAGGCTGAATTAAAAAGGTTCTCTTAAGTATATGCAAATGTGCAAAAATTGCAAAGGGATAATTAGACGAACATACCTAGTTGAACAAAATGAGGGCAGCCAGCCCACAAACAATTACAAGTCAGCAATTTAAGTACTTCATTTTAGGATATGCAAAAGTATCCAGATGCTTTGCATTAAGTGCACTGAAAAAGCTGGTATTCCCCTTGTTCCTGCTGTGAAAAATGCATAGATTTTAGTCTTGCCAGAGAGGCACTAGCTGTCTGATTGTTATCACTAAGCATCATTTACTCTTCTGCCTGTGTCAGACAGGACCTGGTTATGAGGAACCCTGTGTTTCTGTCCAGTCGTTTTTCCCTTTGTCTCTGTGTAGATTCTTTTTGCCCTTCCTCCATGTTTATTTTCTTGGTTCCTCTAACTTGGAAGGGGACCTGATTCTTATAATAAAAATCTACTTGTTTTACACTGTCACAAAGAACTGGAGAGTGCATTTTCCAGAGGGAATCTAAAACCAGAAAATTATTCCCTGACCCCAGGAAGGATGTTAAGAGACTCATAAAAACAGTTAAAAAGAAAATAGAATAAAAAAATGAAAATGTCCATCACTAGTGCACTACAATCTAGAGTCAGCGAGCTCAGGAGGGCTGCCAGGTATGTGTCACCCTCTCCGCTTACGCTAGGGGGGACGCAGAGTTTGTCTCACCCTCTCCGCTTACGCTGGGGGATGCTGTGCGTGGAGGCCGGAGCTGCAGCGGAGCAGGCCAGCCTGCAGGTGCTCACATGGCGTGAGGAACAGAAAGAGGCAAACGGCAAACGAGTGGTTAGAGTAGGAGAGCGAGGTGATTCAGCACAGGGTGCCACACTGTGTGGCCACAGCAGGGATTACATTAGCATTCAAAAGATGTGCAAAGCAACAATATGAATCCTGTACAATCTGTGACTGTAATGCTGTAATGCTGTAATGCACCAAGTTACTTAAGCAGATCATGAATGGCAAATTTTATCAAACTCAGAACTGTCTTCTCCCGCTCTCTGCAGGTGTGTGTGCGTCTCCTGTCCAGTCTGCAGTGAAGGAGCTGAGGAGTACTGTGGGAGGGTCAGTCACGCTCCCAGACAGAGTGAAGGAGATGGGATACATTTCAAAAAATGGCACCCTCATTGCCAAGGTGATGAAGAGTGTGATGTACAACTTCAGTGGGAGTTTAAGAGACAGAGTGCAGTGGGACAGCAGCACCGGACTCTTCTCCATCATTGACCTGAAGACAGATGACTCTGGAGAGTATAAAGTGGAGAATACGAATGGACAGAAATCTGTATCTGTATATCAGCTGACTGTGTACAGTAAGTATCACCATTGTGTGATACATGCAGCACATCCTGTTCTCTGTACTTGAGTTATTCATTGCGTGTTTGTGTTGACTGTAATTCTAAGCAGCATTCACTGTCTGTTTGTACTCACAATGTGTGGACTGTAAATACACGATATAGCAGTATATATGAGCTCACTGTATATATGTGCTCTGTCACACACAGGGTGGAGTCAGGGGCCAGTGTGTACTGACCAGTGCTGAAGGCTCTCCTTACTTTTGTGTCACACAGATCCAGTGTCCACACCTCAAGTCTCCAGCAGCAACATCAGGTTCACCTGCATTGTGCTGTGCTCTGTGGAGAACGGGAGAGAGGTCACCCTGTCCTGGCAGAGAGGGGGAGACACTGTCCAACAACACTCCTAATAACAAGAGCCTTTTGTCTCTCTCTCTGAGGATAGATGAGTACAGCTCCACCTACAGCTGTGTGGCTGCAAACCCAGTCAGTAACAAGACAGTGACAGTCAGACCTGAAGAGTACTGCCTTGGTGAGAAACTGTGATGTTTCTGTGTATCACAGGACACAGGTAGCGAGAGCCCTTGTTACAGTATATACATGGTCAGATATCACAACCTTAGAAAAAATGACAGCCTTCCCCAAAGGCATGCAAACACTGTCAGGCAGAGAGGAGAGCATCATCAATATTAGTGAGTGATCAGTGACTTTGTGGTCATCAGTGCATGTACCAGAGATGCTATAGTGATCAACCTATGTAACAGTGATGCTACAGCAAATAGTTTGTACACCAGTGTCTCTGTAGTGATTAATGTGTGTATCAGTGATGCTGTGGTGGTCAGTGTTTGTGTCAGTGATGCTGTAGTGATTTGTGTGTGTGTGTGTGTGTGTGTGTGTGTGTGTGTGTGTGTGTGTGTGTGTGTGTGTGTGTGTGTGTGTGTGTGTGTATGAGATGCTGTAGTGATCAGTGTGTGTAGCAGTGATGCTGTAGTGATCAGTGATGCTGCAGTTATTAGTGTTTGAGTCTCACATCAGAATCATAGCAGCCGAAGGGACCTGCCACAGGTTCTGGTAATTTTCTCACTGAACAGCATACATTTTAATCTTTTCCATGTCTCTCACCCTCTCTCTAGATTTCTTCTCTGTTGACAGAGCTGTGCTGTATGTGATGTTTGTCTTGAGGCTGGTGGAGTTTGTGTTGGTGACACTGGCAATGGGACTGTTAATCCATCTTTACAGAGGGGGAAGAATTCAGACTCAATACAGGTAACTGCACCTGTCATCACCTCACATACCTAAATAGACAAAAGACTACAGACCAGTTTAATTATACAGGTTATCTGCTAGGAATTCACTAAAGAAAATCAGGGTGTGTTCTTTGCTCAGGGGTACACAGTAGTGCCCCTCCTGGGAATCACATGTGCAACCTTTAAACTTACCTCCCAAAAACCTGAAACCTACCAGGGTTTCATTTGTCTAGATGTACTTATAACTATTTCTAAATTTGTTCTTACAAGTACACCTGATTTACTAGCCATTCATATGACTGAGACATGCAGTGTTTCAGTGTATATTTAGTTCCAGTTGTCCTAGATCTTGTTCACATAATGGGCTTTAAAGTCTCTCCTGAAACATTATCCCTGAATAATCATATTTTGCCCATGCAGGGTTTCCATCACACAGCCTAAGGAAGTTGTCCACTCTGATATGCACATATAAAGCCGTCTATGTCCCAGCACGGCCAGGGGGAGACATTTGCCCATTTGTGGTGTATTCCACGTCACTCCATACCCATCTCCCTACTCATCACATTTCTTACTACCAGCTGTATCAATTTTTACTCACAACAGTGTCAATGGTCCCAACAGTATTCATACTCACAGGGTCTCTCTTTTTGCAGCTCTAATAGAAGAGGAAGGAGAAAATATCAGGAGACTGAGACACACCTGTAAAACACACACACACACACACACACACACAGTGAAATTCTGCTCCCTGGATATTTACTGAAATGGGCATACAGTAAATGGTAGAAAATGAAAAGACAATATGATTCATAAGACAGCAAGTTGGGTCTGTTTGTACATATAGTACATGTTGTCTACTTAGGATGTTTCAGACATCTAATGAATGATATTGGTTCTGCTACATCAAATGTGTGTGCCATCTGTGCAGGTCCACTGGTCTTTATAGCAGGTGGATAGGCTATTATAGATGAACAAGTACAAGACAGGTACCTCTGTAGTTTTACTTGTTCTAGCTATCAAGTCACTGCACAGAGATCTATGGTGCTCCAACCCTTTGAAGACCTTTGCTAACCCTATTTTTGTCTTTATTAGATATATAAACTCAGGGGACCTTATTATGTTTTGCTCTGATGTTCTCAAAAATTGACATTTGCATAGTTGTAATAATGATTTTTTTAAACTATATGCTTCAAATGTTAATATCACTGTTATTGACAGCTGACTGGCTATTACAGACCTTGGTTAAAATTGAATTAATATTCATCACTTTTGTACTGGATTTTTATAGAAAATAAACATAAAAATGTGTTTTCTATCATCTTGTTCTTGTGCTCATATATGCCACAACACACTGATTTATGACTCATAATCACTGCAGTATTTTTCATCAATCCTGCTTTGTTTGTTGCAGATAGGCAAGTGCGCTTTATGCCACAGCTCCATGACTCTTACACGCAACACCCCTCCCTACATATCAGTCACTCAGATTTTATTTGTTATACATCTATTTTAATGGGGAAATTGTCACAGACCACTAAAAATTTTGACCAGGTGCTTGATGATATAACCCAAGTGCTTCGGTAATTTAGACTGCTGCTCCTATAAATATCATTAAATAAATATCAAAAGGTGTGGCTTTCTCTGGTGTTTCTTTTCTTCAAAGAAAGGGAGATTCAGTGTAAGCTTGTAGATAAGATTTGTAGACATTAAATCCCAGAGATGTCTGACAGGATTATCAGATACCTTTCAAAACTATGATGAACCAGGAGTCAATACAATAGACCTGAGTCCTTTGTATGTAAGGATATAAGAGTATCAAGCAAGTAGTGAACTCACATCTAGAAAATTGTCCAACACCCACTGTACATGTATTTATAAAAACAGTGAACACACATGTACATTAAAGAGGAGCTGCATCAAAAATAAATATGGTTTTGGCTATTGTACAATTCACTGAAGGATTTCAAACAAAATGCTTTGAATCTATAGTCCAAATGTAACTAGCTACGCTAGTCTTAGTCACCTTCCAGCAAAATGTATCTATGTATCATTCTTTGCCAGAACCTCTTGCTGCGTCTTAATTACCAGGTGGTGACAGTATGGTGAAACTGCTTTTGTATGGAACACAATTGCACAATTATGCCATTGTCTACTTCTGTTGGGTTTGCTACAATTGTTTTTATTGGGTAAATTTTAACTCTACTCTTGCCATTTGATTTGTTCTTTTCTCACATTGTACATCTTTAATGCAAAAATCTCATATTGCTGTTGCCAGATACCACAGCCACTACTGAAGATGAGAACCAGGACTATAATTAGATTTACAGGAAACTAGGCCAGATTGCTTGTCGTCTTGTCAAACATGGGATACTTCTCTTTTCAGCATCTGCTTTTCACTAACTGACTATGTCTGCAACCTGCCATTTCTCTCGCTGCTTACAGCTAGGTGATTCTGCGGTTCAGAAATTAGTTGAAGCGATTCTTTGCCCTCAGACCATTGGTGGCAAAATCAGTTACCTCTGCTTCCTTTGTCTGCATTAGCTTACAATCACTGGTGTGTGTTTCTGATCCTGGAACCACTGCTGTGCCAATAAAGGGCATTTTTCCATTTAAGTAGGAACAAATCTGAGTTCATTTATGTACAGTTATAGCAGCGTCTCAAATAATTATGTCAACTATGAGTAGGTTAATGCATATGTTTAAATGCTTGCTGGTTTGATTAAGTTCCTCTGTGGCATTGCTGATAAAATCTTGTGTCTGGGAGGGATAAGGTGGTAGGCACAGGGCTCTCAAAAGTTCCTAAACAACTACTGAAGTGTGGCTGCCTACGGTTTCAACCAGTATTTATTCAATATGATACATGTCCAGCATTTCGTGACAATCTTGTTTGTAAAAATGTGACAAATAGAATCTGATTGATTGATTGATTCACTTTTTTTCTTCCCACTTCCAAGTGCATTTTAATGATTCCATTAATTACTGTATTCTCTCATCTCATATAATTAATGGAAATCAACTGATATCCCAATACTCTAGGAAATTTAGCCATATAGCCACTCTTTTAGCCATATGTCAAACTTTGTCAGTCATGCACCATCTTCTTTATATGACCCTCAAGACCCACTGACAATGTTTCACAGTCAAAGTACTTTACCAGTGTAGGTGAGTAGCTGTGTCCTGAGAGGTGTCACGGGGGTGGTGTGAGGAATGAGATGTAAGTTTATGTGGGGGGAACTTCCTGTTACACAATTCTACAGAAATGGACATGAAAGTGACACATGAGTGGTGAAAATATTGCTGGCTTTTAAATACATACAGCAGTAATAAGTTTGCTTTTTGATCATGAAAAGTTTCATTCCATTTTAATTCGGGGAATGAACTGGAATTCAGTCCATGAATTGAAAATCAGTTTTCATTTTCTAAGAAAAAAACTCAACTTCAATTCATTTCTTGAAAGTGAGCCAGCTGTAGTGCTGTTACTTCCTGTTGTGTCTGCAGTGCCTGAGACATTAGAGATGTGTGTACTCAGCGCCCATCCACAGCTACAGAGTAAAGGTACTGCCTCACAGACCCTCCCTCTCAATGCCATGCTTCCACCACATGACCAGTGCTCTGCGGTAAAACGTTTCCTTTCATGATAATCTGAATGCAGTGGCATGCCCTAGATATACATCATGACTGCAGATAAATAATGTACAAGTGATGTCCACATCCTTGTAATGGAACCGGTAAGCAGAGTCTGACTCATTTTGTGTTTTGCTGCTTGTGGTACGAACTTTTACGTCAGAATGCCATGAGTCCGACATGACATGAGTCAGTAGAAACAGGGCCCTCAGATATCCGCAGGACATCTTTGACATACAGCTGCGGTCAAAAGAGTGGACCCAACTTTTATTCTTTACTATTATTCTAAAAGGTGAAAACAGAAAAATAAAGACATCAAAACTATGAAGTAACATATTATGGAATTATGCAGTGACCAAAAAGTGTTAAATCAAAAATCTCTTGTATTTTAGATTATTCAAAGTATTTAAAAAAATTAGCCAAAATTTTTTAAGAAATTCATACATATGCATCAACTTTACCATTTATATTTGTCTATGAAACAAATTTCAAGAATTTAAGCATAAGTCTTTGGATCAAACTGCATGTTTCAATGCATATTTCCCATTGTCTTAACCAGGTATGTCCAAAGGTTTGACTGGTACTGTAAATTCAAATAGGGAAAAAAGCATGTGCCCTGTGAGATGGTTGTCATTTTTCATGGTGAAATCACATTCCCTTTCATTTCACCCAGAGACTGATGTCCAATGCATAAATGACGTAGCCAACAGGAGTCAGGCAAATGAATTACAGAAGTAGACTGTTAGAATGAATGGGAGACCCTAATTTTGGTAGTAAATTTAGTTTGAATGTAAACACATTTACTGGTGTTTGACTAAAGAGCAAAAGTGACCCCTGGCTCTCCCTGACACACCAGTAGAACAGTCCGAAGAGACAGACTGAAAATACAGTACCATGCACTACAGCAGAATCCATGTTGAAAGCTAGTCATGTCAAGACGCCGTCTACATACCAACACATCAGAACTGGGCTCAACATTTAATATTTAATGTAAATGTAAATTTTAGCATGAGATGCAGTTAATCTGGCGTGGTTTGAGATGGCGCACAAAGACTGGAGAAGGACAAACAGCATGTGAAAGCAAACCACAAACCGACCTCTGAGTCAGAGCAATGCAAAAAATACTTGAAAAGCAATGTTTGATAAAAAAGTATGAAGTTAAAATGCAGAAACAAATACAGTGAGGCTTTCAGGCAGCTTGAATGAGCACTGCAGCATTTAGAGACCCTGCATACTGACCCTGCAGCAGTGTGTCCTGTAGACTGCACTACTGCATACCTGTAATGTAGAGCAATATTTTAACCTCTGATCTAGTTTTTGACCCAAGACTTTGTAAAAATTATACTGCAGATATAAACAGGGTAGCTCACACTGTTTTACAAAGCTGCTTCTCTGCTAATATAGCAACTCTGAGGCAGCCATTTTGTCCCTTTGGAAATAAACCTGCAGCGGCTCTATGCCATTCGGACTGAAAGCTGAGAACCAGAAAGCTGCAGAACACTGCAGAACCCCTGCAGTACAATGGGGAACTAACCCTTTGTTAACTATGGGTTAACCTAGAATACAAAAATTAAAATGAACTCCATCAATAACAGTATAGTCAACTAGTTATGAACACAAGTGTCTTACAAATCTGCACATCAGTATTGGGTTTCACACAGTACTTACTTCAAACTTCACCATGTAAAAATAGGGGTGCCCTTTCTAGGGTGTGATGCAGGGGTGCAACAGTCTTCTGCTGAAAGAAGTTAACAGAGCTTGTTAAAAATAAACCACAATGATATTAGAAAAAAAAATACTTTCACAAAAAGTCTGATCATAATCTTTTAACTTGGTTGGTTAAAAGGAACACAGGAAACCCTGCTGTGAACAGGAATTTCAAAATATCAAAAAGTCTTGATATCAATCTGCTAATAATGATTCAACCACAGTCCAATTAAAAGTACATTTCATGTTTATCTGCCTTTCTGTCCCCTTGCTCTGAGGTGTATGTGCCTGACAGGACAGTAACTGACTTGCATGACCTGTCTGTAGTTCAGTGGGACGGCTCTGCAGACATGCTTGGGTTTTGTGCCTTTCTATTTGAACTGCCTGCACCAGCTCTCAGGTCTGAGAGACACCTTTGAAGGTAGTTTTAGGACTGACAATCATCTGAAAAGGTTCTGGAACCTCAACAAGGAAGAAAGGACAGGAAATAGTTTTTTGTATCAACCCCTTTCTGACACCGAGTACAATGTCGACAACTACCCAAGTATGGTTAGAAAGGTACAGCACTGCAAAATAAACCCCAAGAGTTACAGTACAGTGGTACTACTGCAACAGGGCCAAACACCATAATGCCCCTGGCAGGGAGAGGGGTCCAGCCTCCTCCACAGTTACTTGCTGAGGGTAAAAGTACATTCCTCCCCCATCACCCCTCCCCCACGTGCCCTGCAGTGGTTATCAAAGAGAAACTGGACTTCTCTGCAGTGTTCAGAGGTCAGCCCACCCTACCTCCCCCAGTGTAAATATCTCAAGATCTTGAGACAGTTCTGATAATGAGATATTGCAGGCCGTGGTCACAGAAGGAAGCAGGAGGGGTAAGCTCACACACAAGGACACCATGAAGAAAGACAGCTACAGAAATGTCAAAAAAAAACATCAGACAAGAAAGCTTGTCCAGATCCAACAGTGAAGAAAATCACAAGCTTGAGCACACCACGTAGATGTTATCCCTTTTTTCAGAACACTGAGCCCCATGACAGACCCCCAGTTCCACCTACCCAACACGGTGAAACCACCCAAACTCAAGGGACACAAGAATGCATAACACAGCAAACCAAAGGTCAGAAACACATCAGTACACCCCAAATCAGACACAATCCCTGAATAAGCAACCCCCCTCCCCATTAAGTTTTTCTAGTTTTATGCAGGGTGCTTTTTTTTTTTTTAATTCTCCTATTTGAAAAGGGTATATGGATGACCTTATCATCATGACTGCATTTTATACAGGTCTAAACAGTAACTGATTTGTACATGTGATTAACTTGCGATTCTGCAATGTGGAAGGACATTCTGAGTTGAGATATCCTCAGCATTCCCATGGTGAAATTAATCTTCTCCAACTCTGGCCTAAGCTATTTTATGTGATATCACAAGCCAGTGTGTAATTAAACCAGGGATTCAAATCATGGGTTGAACCTGGGTTTCAATGTGGATTATCCTTGGTCAACATCTTGTGGCCAATGTACAACAACCAGCATACGCATGCATTTTTTTTTTTTTTTTTAACATTCTTTTTGGTATTACCATTCTGAATGGCCTTGCAGACCTTGGAGATCCAGTATCTCCAGTATCACGCTTTGACTTGCTTTCTATCCAGTTCTTTTTTACTTTCCTGCATAATATCTATTACATACAATAAGCAGTGTTTTCTTCAGACCCAGACAAAGCTAGAGGTCAGAGGGTGCTTGTAGGCAGTCAAGATGTGTGATGAAACTCAGCACTGTAATTCAAAATCAAAATGAACAGCTGCAGCTACTGAAGTCTATGCAGAGAAACTGACATTACAACAGAAGACCTGAAACTCCTTTGCAGCTACTCAGAAACATTCCTAGGTGCTGCACTGCATATATAATCAGATAAGGCGTGTTGTGTTGTTTTTGTGTGAAAGCACTTCAACAGACATGGGGAAAGAGTACAGTGGTGAAACTGCTAAGGCAGATGGGGAGGGTCAGAACCAACAGGCTGTGGTCAAACACATTTTAAAATGGAGGAAACAGAGGGCCAAAACTCCCACATTTCCAGGTTTCTTTGGTCATTTATTTCAGTTCAGGCTGTATTGATGATGGGATGCAACATACCTCCTCAGTGCATTGTGTTCAGGTCAACAAAAACTTCTATGTGAGAAAGAGTGACTCTCAGTTTAACTGCAGCCTGAAAATGAAACAAATGACCACTAAGGAAAACTAAACTAGTCCATCTACATTTCTTCTGCAAATCAAATTACCAAGGTTCAACACAACATAACATAAAAATAAAATAAAAGACAGTGAGGTGATGGTCTCTGTACCAGTGTGTGCATTAGCAGTTGTATGGAAAAAAAAATAAACAGTGCACAATATAAGTAATTTTGTATATGTATAAGCAGTATAGACAAGAAAACTATAGACAATATAGACATAACGTGATTGTTTCTACCAAAGTCTCCACAAATGTTGGTATGTTGGAGGAGATCTATACGCTGTCCATTGCATTCCCTCGCTGGGAGGAGTTGAAGAGCCGTGGAGGGAAAATGACTTCCTCAGTCTGTCCGGAGGACTGATAAAGCCTTCCACTGAAGATGCTCCTCTGACTGCATCTTATATTTTGTCTTTCTCTTATTTAAAGAGTCAGAAACCACAGAGCCAGCTCTCCTAACCAGTCTGTCAGTCGCAGATCCCTCTTCTTAATGCTGCCTCCCAGCACACCACAGCATAGAAAAGGACACTGGCAACAACCGACTTTGTTTCCTGCAGATGTCAAGGACCCCACCTTTGCCTGCTCTGCACCTTCCTGTAGAGAGCATCCATGTTGGCAAAACAGAATCTAAAACTGCAGCCCTAGGTACTTGTAGGAGCTGACCACCTCAACATCAGTCTCTCCAATGGAAACTGGTTGCAGTTGCAGCCTCTGCCTCCGAAATCACCACCATCTCCTTGGTCTTGGAGGTGTTCAGCTGTAGATGGTTCCTCCTACACCATGCAAAGTCACCAGGCTCCTTTTTTCCGTTTTTGCAATAAAACTGCATGTGGCAGCCATTCCAAGACAGGGGAAGCACAGTCCCCTGAGGCGCACCAGTGACATGTAGTCTCCGAGACAAAGCCTCAATTGGCCTTTTATTTCATTGAACGTCCACCCTCATCTCCATTGTCTCTCAGCAGGACGGGCTGGATGGTGTACTGGAGAAATCAAAGAACATGATCCTCACAGCACTCTTTATCCAGATGAGAATAAGCCCTGTGTAGCAGATTTTCAAATTTCCTGGTATAAACAGTACTTTTGTGCACCTGTCTAAAATGTACTGTTCCATGGTTTTCATGATGATCAGGCCTGAAGTCATTTGGCTCAATTTCTTTTAGGGATTTCTTCCAGGTGCAGGGACCCTCCCAAGTACATATTGAAAATATGCTAAAAGTTCTGATTTTGGACTCTGTGCCAGCTGCCTTCCTAGGGCGAAGTTTCAGTTCTCCTCTGACTTCCTCATTTCCCTCTTTCTCATTAATGAGGGGCAGGCATCTGAACAAGCAGAAGCTGGGTGGGGAGGGTCAGGTGTGGGAAATGTTAGATCTGTAAAATCATTAATTTATATTTAATTTCATTATGTTCTTCCTCTTGCATTGATGGTCTTCATTCCCAGACGTCCCTCATGTTGTTGTCTTGCAGCTTCTGCTCCACCTTCCTCCTGTAAGAATCCTTTGCCTCTCTCATCCTGATCTTGAGTTCCCCCTGTACTTTCTCTGTCAGGGTTTCCGTCTCTGGTAATCCAGGGCTTGGTTTCAGCACAGTCTTAATGGGAACTACAATGTCCAGACAGAAATTCAGGTAGTCATCTCTGTGTGACCCCCTCGATGTCCTCCCCAAGTGGCTCCTGCAGTGCCTGCAGGAACGTCCGCACCCCAAATAAACAATTAGGTAAAGTACTGTACCAGTAGCACTAGCAGTTTAGCACAATATCCTAATTTTGTTAGCTTGTCTTGAACAAGAACTTACATGAAATTCATGGATTTATGCTATTGAAGGGGAAAAAACAGGAGGTGATAAAGCATGTACAATGCATCTATATTTTTCTTCTCTTATTTAAAGCAGAAAGGCTGGTGCACCACAGACTCTGTACCTGGAAACCTAGTTTTGTTTGTATGTCATGACCACCTTAGGGCAGTTTACAGTAAAATCTGATTTTTCTGTGCTGCTTTTGTGGTCAGTTTTACATTTCCTCTTTCTCATTAATGAGTAGGGCTGCAAATGTTAGACTTGTAAAACATTAATTTATATTTAATTTCATTATGTTATTACATTATATATAGGCCTATATGTACTTTCTCTGTAGGGTTTCCGTCTCAGTGGCTTGGTTTCACAGTCAGGGAAAATGTATTTCGCATCTCTGCCTAACGTCCGCAAATACAAAAAGATACAGCTCGTTTACCACCGACAATAATTAACTATGCGAAAGCTGGAGATGACAGCGATTTCAGGAGACAGATGGACTAGCTTGATAATTATTTTATCATGGCCTCATACTTCACTAGCTAATGTTCGCAAAGTTAAGCTGTTTTATGAACGTTTAGGCCTGCATTGTGTACGACCGTCATGAGCAACACCGCACACTTCCCCAATTTCTGCTGTCTTAACGTTGCCTTTTTCGAAAGGGAAGGTGTGTTTAACATAACTAATAAACTGCACACGTAATTTTGTAAATACTAGACAAGGTAGCCTGAAATGTGATGCATCTTTGGTTGTTAATGTTAATCAGTCCCCAGGTTAACCCTGACGTACCTGATGCGCTGTCCCAAACTGTCCGGTGCGGTCCGTTGAAACCGTTGATCGTTCAGTTTAACGGGATATGTAATGTGACAAAGAGCAGACTCGAGACACAAGAGGTTTGGATCAAAGAAATCAAAATTACCTTTGCTGGAGGTTCACGGGATACAAAACAGGCTTGGGCAAGAGCACACACCCTAGGCATGGCAACTGAAGACTGAAAGGACAGGGTCTAAACAGCAAAGAACACAGGTGTAAAAAATAACTAATCAACACAGGTGAAAATGTTAACTAAATGACACACAGAGAGCACATGAAGTTATGTGGCCATCTGGTGGCCAACCTGGAAGCACCACCTGCATCGTGAACTCTCTGCTTAGTTAATATCAGTGAGCCTTTTGAATGAATTGCTTAGACAGTCTGCCTTCCCTACATTCCTGCTTATTATGGGTATTTGTGCCAAACCAGTTGTGTGAAAGCTGCTGCTCACGGGTGTGGGAGAATCCTAAAATCAGTTACAGGCAACCTGGAGCAGCAGGACTGTAATCCTTCACAATGAATAAGATGGCTTCTCAAAGTCCACAAGGAAGGCAAGTATTTTCCCTTTGATATTTTGATCAAAGAAGGTAAGGCTGTTTTCAGGGGACTGTTGCCCTCTTGGAAATCCAATGTGATTTAACTCAAGACAGTATCTTCAATAAGGTGACCATTATTAAGGTATTTATAAAACCACAAAATACTTTTAGATTGCTGATCATACAAATGCCCTGATAGGTGTTTGGTCCAGTGAGTGTCCCTCCACAGGGAAAGGCTTACCAGACTTCACCAAGGGGCTGAAATATCAAGGTGTGATTGAGTTGATTGAGTTCTTTGAGTAAGACATCAGGGATCATTCCTTAAATAAATGACAGCTCTTTATTTCATGACGATACTGCCTTTCATCACTAGGGGGAGAAAAAGTATAAGGCATGCTATATTTCTGTTGATTTGAAAGGGAGGAAGTTGAATCAAAGTGCTTGAAGTGTCCTTAAGATGTCGGAACTAGGACGAAACACTGGTTCTCTGTAGACAGTAATTTAGAAGTGAGTACATGAGATGTGTAATAAAACCCCTTTGGCAAGTCTGATCTGCTCCAGCAAAGAGTACTGTCCATCCCCTTAGTTAATCATGCCTCTGAACTTGTTGTTTCATTGTGTATTATTTTACAGAGGCAGGAAAGGTCTCCCTTCCTGATGGAACAAGCAGCTAATTCAGCCTCCGACAGCAGGAAAAACAGTGCTGGAGTGAGAGGTTAACCAGCCTTGGCACGACTTCACCTTCCTCCCTCACACAGCCCAGCAGCCATTTGCATTGAAAAGTCAAGCAGAAAACACACAGAGGTCCTCGCTGTGGCCTCAGCTGTCTCAGCACATGGTTCTTACTGGATTTATGAAAGGCTGATATAACAACGCTGTTGAAGTTGAAGTTCAGCTCCTTTCCCCCAAAAAACAACACTTTCCGTGGGGGCCTTTCCACATATAATCTGTCTGTGTGTATGTGTGCTAACATCAAACTGAGTGTCTGTGTGTGCTAGCATCAAACTGAGTGTCTGTGTGACCGTATGTGAATGAGAGAGATAAGAGGGTGTGGGGAAATGGGTGTGCATCAGAGATATGCAGCTCACCAGAGCGTGAGAATCATGTGCTCATGTTGCTAAGCTCTCTGTTCCAGTAAACTGGACATGAACTAAAATTATTCTGCTCATATTTAATATTTTTAATTTAACACAGACCTGTTAACATCAATATTAATTATAAACCAATTATTAACGCCCATTGTCTAACTTTTTCACTCTTTGACTAAGTGTTCAACATTTCATATATTAATGTTTATATTAAATATACAATATTGATATACATAACTGAGACAAGATATCAGATTTAAAAAAAAACATACACTGAAACCCCTCCCCTATGACCACATCTCAAAGTGCACCCCTGGAAACCCCCCTATAGATGGCAGTGTTGGTGTTACCACAGGGAAATGTTACTCCCTACTTTGGGGAAAAATGCATTTTAAGTTAATCATGAGCTGAAAATGGATCATCTGCTGGTTTTGTACTAACCCTGTAGCTCAGCTGGCAGAGGTCTGGAGTACAGAATAGTTGTAGAATAACCATGATACAGCAGGGCAGCAGTTTTAAACGCATTTAACAGAGTGGGGTTCATGTGCAGTTTGTATTAAAGCCTACACTTCCCCTTTCTTCAGTGAAGATCAGTGTTTTTTTAAATATAGCTCGATTTTACAAAGTGCTGCAGATGTGAGCAAAGCTGTTGTATCTGTTTTTCAGTACTGTTACTTTGTTCTTTGAACACTTCTTATAAGCTGTACTCTGTGAGGCAACCATTTGCAAATTTGTGAATAAAATGGCACCAGGTCCATCCTGTTTATACTGCAGGCTGAGAACCACTGCAGTAAAGCACCAGAACTGACCCTACACTCTTCCTTAAAGGAGCAGCACAGTAGTCAGAGTGGGTGGGAGTCACACCAGGATAGCTGAAGTACAGTGCGCAACAGCACAGTGCAGTAGACTGCCAGGAAGTTCACATGAGGGCATCTTTGTGCAGGTCGACACATCAGTGCTGGGTTTAACATTTACTGGAAAAGTTTTGTGTAGAAACAGAAGCGTTACGCTTCCTTTTCAGTGTGACGTGCAGTTATGCTGGTGCAGTTTGGAAGCGAAGGGGCACAAGAGCTCAGCATTGAAAAAAGTCAGGGTTGATGGAACATAAAGGAGGAAGTTACTGAACAAAAACAGGTAATAGCCAAGAAAATAAACAAGAAACTGTGCAGTCGGCAGAATTTTCACAGCATTATAGAAACACAGCGAAACAGTGCATATGTATTCTGTGGCAGCACACAGCTATAATATCATAGTACACAGCAATCACAGAAATTGTGTTTTATTATGTAACAATAAAACACTTCTTACTTTCAGTGTTTTCCTCTGAAATAACATTACTGCATGCTTTCCCTTTGCTGTCATTGAAGGCCCAGCCCAGTATTTAAAGCTTCAGCTGAAAACTCAGTGGTATTTACCAGTGAAACTAGGACTGATGCCAAATGAACCAGGGGAGAGACAGAGAAATTCCAGTTCCTCTTACACACTCATATTCACAAAATTGCTTTCCTAACACCCCTCACTCCCATGGGGCCTGGACTCTGACCCCCAAAGGCCTGACACATGGACTGTAAACAAAACAGGAACGCTATGTGATCCTCCCACAGGTCACAACATTGTACTGGAATCTGCTGATCTTCTGCAGTCTTTAAGCTTTGTATCTCCTTAATGTGCTCTCTCTGTTACAGTGCCATGCAAAAGTTTGGGCACCCCTTGTCAAAATTTCTGTTACTGTGAATAGTTAAGTGAGTAGAAGATGAACTGATCTCAAAATTCTGTTAAAGATGAAACATTCTTTTCAACATGTTAAGACAAGATTAGGTCATTTCCATCTTTTACAGTTTCAAAATAACAAAAAAAGGAAAAGGGCCTGAAGCAAAAGTTTGGGCACCCTGCATTTCCTGTCAACACCCCTTTTGGCAAATCACAGCTTGTAAATGCTTTTAAGCCAGCTAAAAGTTCTTGTTTGGGGGATTTTCACCCATTCTTCCTTCAAAAGGCTTCTAGTTCTGTGAGATTCTTGGGCTGTCTTGCGTATCTCTTTTGAGGTCTATCCAGATTTTCTGATGTTTAGGTCAAGAGAAAAACCTTCAGCACCTCTTGAGGTAGTCCATTGTGGATTTTGAGGTGTGTTTAGGATCATTATCCTGTTGTAGAAACCATCCTCTTTTCATCTTCAGCTTTTTACAGACGGTGTGATGTTTGCTTCCAGAATTTTCTGGTATTTAATTGAATCATTCTTTCCTCTACCAGCAAAATGTTCCCGTGCCACTGGCTGCAACACAAGCCCAAAGCATGATCTGCTTAACAGTTGGAGAGGTGTTCTTTTCATGAAATTCTGCAACATACAAAAGTCTATAACTTCATCAGTTTGTTTCCAAAATTCATCAGGCTTATCCATTTATACAGCTGGATAGCTCTTCCATAGGTTTCTAGAACAGTAAATCTTCCTGAAGGTCTTTTGCAGTTTTTGATTTGCCTTTCTAGTAAGCAGTTTTCTCAGAAAGTTTTCTTGGTCTTCCAGACCTCAACTTGACCTCCACCATTCCTGTTAACTGCCCTGCTCCTTACCACTATGCTACACTGCCACCCTACATACATACATATATTCATATAATGCATCAGGGTTTGGGGTTTGAGGAGTCAGAGTATTTATAAAGAATTTGCATCACCCGGCCTTTCCTAATGATAACTGAGCAAGCCATGCCCTAACCAGCTAATTAAGGTCAAACCTTCAAAAATTTCTTGGCAGAATACTCCCACCCTAAAATTCAAAACAAAAATAATACACTAATCTTGTTAAAATGTTGAAAGAATGGCCTTTTGGAGATCAGTTCATCTTCTACCTGCTTCCTATTCACAGTGACAGGAAGCCCAAACTTTTTGCATGGCACTGTACCTTTGTAAATGTGTATAAATGCTGGGTGGGGTTTTCAGATTATGGACAATTGATGCCATTTAAATTGTGCAGTTAGAGTTCACCCAAGGAGCAGTGTGGCACACAAATAGATATCCTTTTGGAAAATCACACAGCTGATTTAAAAAAGCAGATTGAGAAGATGAGTTTTCTGTCCATTTATACAGCTGGATAGCTTTGCAGATTTAAGCAGTTTAGTGCAAAATTCTGACTTCACTTAGAGTTCCTGCATCTGAAGTTCACTCCAGGTCATCTTAGGACAGGAAGCTCCAGTCATATGGTGATCAGCCTACAAATAGATATCCTTTTGGATAATCCCAGCTCCTCTGAGTTTCTCTCTCTCTTTAAGCAGTCATTTTGAGTTCCTGCAAATTCACTCCAGGTCATCTCAGGACAGGAAGCTTTGGAAATGAAACGTCTTTCTCTCTCTCTGTCTTGCAGTCATTTTGCAAAGAAGTAAATGTCTTTGATTTTTGCAAAAGTATACACATATAAAAAACAGAAATGGTAAAAAAATCACCTGTTACCTGTGGGACAGAGCATTGTGGATGGATCTGCTGCATATTTATGGGGGGAAGATTCTGTGGAGAAATGCAGCTCTGTGTAAACCTCTTTCTTGACCTTTTATGCGATTCACTTGGCTTTATTAGAATGGTGAACATGCACTGACACTGCCAAAGCATCTGCTGAAACCCCAAGAAACAAATGGGATGCTAAAATGCTGATAAGAAGAGGTGAAGAGGAGGGTGGAGACAGTAAAATAGCTCCCTCTCTCAGCAGGAGAGTTATATCCTCCATGGCAGCTGATATGATGTGAATGTGTGCATTCAGAGCTGGGATAAGTGAACCTTCCCTCCCACATGTACAGTGCTGAGTGCTTATCTGCTGTTAAATTGCTTTTTAGAATAAATCTATTTAAAAATATAAAGATTTAACACATGGATGCAGATGGCAGCAGGTGGTCTGTGACTGCATTTCAGAGGTGAACATGAGGGGTTTCAGCTACGGAGACTGACCGCAGCAAAGTGTCACTTCCTGTTGCTTCTGTGCAGAGCCTGAGACGTAGATGTGTGTGCTGAGTGCCCCCACAGCTACAGGGAAATCACCCTGCCTCACACACCCTCCCTGCCCACACTTTCCAAGCCAGTCCCTGTAAAGTCAGCCCTCAGATAATTTATAATGCACTACAGAGTAGCGCAGCAAACTCATCTTAATATATTAGCTTTGACATTTTATGTGTTTAAAATCACATGTAATTGCTATATTAAGGTATTAATACATACTGCATTATGATACCTCCGTTTTCCTTTTCAGGGTGATATGCACTCATGTTGGTGTGGAATGTGAGAGGAAGAGTACAATATCTGGGTGGTAACAGTTTGTGGAAAGTAAAGTGCAGACACATATCACTTTCAGAAAAACACTGGGGCTGACATAAAAAACAGGGAAGTTATGGTACATAAACAGCAGCAGTGAGATAGAGAATGTTCGCGCTGTTACCACACCCAGCTTGTAGCCTGCAGCCAGCTCCAGCTGCCCTGCAGTACTGAGAAGTGAGCAGCTCCCCACAGCTCCAGAGCAGAGAGGAGAGATTCCCCTGCACCCCATTCTCCACACTGATCTCTCTCTGCACTTCACACCTCCTCTAGGGGGAAGTAGCACATCTAGCTCTGACACTGATGCCTGTCTGCTGTTCCAGCACAGAGATCACTGCTGGGTGTAGGTCAGGGCCCCTGCAGACTGACCCTGGATCAGTGGTTGGGTGATCAGTGATCCAGCATCAACAACTGGTGTGGACCATACATCCCAACACCTTCACTGTTTCACAAAATACTGTCATCTGTGCATGGTCTTAAGAACTGACAGTGAAACACAGTGGGGAAAAAAACATGACATTACATATATACCTTCTTTTTCTTTTACTGACTCTTCCAAATTCCATGAGTCATGGTGCACTATTGTAAGGAACATACACACGCACACTTACATACACACACACACACACACCAAATACTATTTATATAGCATATATTTCCCACTGTCCTTTCATGCAGTATTACTGTAAGGCAACTTGTTAACAAATAACACAAAATCAAATATGCAACACTTTTCTGTAAATGTTTATTGCAAGAAGCCTTTCATACATCTAAAAACAAAGCATTCTTATGGGAAAGTAACAGCATAAATGATGTATATAATGTACTGACAGTCTTGCAGTATATTTCAGCATTTTTTTTTAAAGCAGTAACACAATTAAAACAGTACTGCTACACAGCCAACACATTACCTGAGATTTAAGCGACTGCAGGTGTGTGTTAATCAGGTGACACAGTGAGTGACGAGGCAAAAGAGTTACACCTGCGGTCAGGTGACACTGATAAATAATAAGACTTCATGTAACAGTGCATCCACCAGTGGCATTAATGAATCTTATTTTACACATTTCCCTCTTCACAGACTTTCTCTGAAACTGCTCTGGTTTAGTGGTTCAGTGCTCAAGGGAGTAACAGCAATAGCACTGCTGGGGCTCCAACAGCAGTCGACTCAAAGCCCTTTAGAAAACCAGCACTTACACACACAGATACATTTCTGAGACAAGTTGGCAAACACTAAGAAAAAAAGATTTCAAACAGCAATCAAGAGCATGGTTACAGCATTGTGGATACATAGTGCACATATATTCTTTGGCAGCAAAAAGCACTAAATTTATAGTACATATAAGTGCATTAAAGTCATAGAAAAATATTTTCCAATTAAAGGAGGATTACAAAAAAGACAACTCCTGATATAACATCCTAGTGCATTCTGGGTTTCATAAGACAGGATACTGCAAAGCACAGAAGTACTCAAAATGGCAAAATGACATTCTGCAAATTATGCCATCATCAGGATGGCTCTCAATATTGAGTAAAACATGGAAGAAACATCTACAAAATCAAAGCTGGCTTACTGACAGCATGTCATTCAGTGAGATTTCACTCTTTCCCCTGGTCATCATGAAATGCACAGTTCAAGCACTGACATTCTTCTCACCTCCTATGAAAACTCCACACAGTTAAAAAAGCCTATGGCCTGCTTACAGTGCATATTTCTGCAAAATAATTACATTAATTCACATTCTCTCTCTTCTATCACTACATGCATAGTGCAGTGTTTCAAGCTTTAGCTGAAAGGCACTACAGTATTTCCCTTTTAAATACTTGGATGAACCCCAAAGTAACCAAAAGAGACAGATAGGAAATTCCAGTTCCCTCCTCCCAACACAGGCAAACACACACACAGACACACACACACACTCACACTCGCAGTCGCATGCACACGCGCACGCACACACACGCAGTCGTGCGCACACGCACACTTGCACACACACTCGCACTCGCTCGCACACACACACACACACACACACACACACATTGTGTAAGGGTGGCAGGGAGACTACACTGCTTTCCTGGCAGCCTCTCTGAGGCTTAGACTCTGACCCAGTGCTGCTAGCTGTCCTGAAACACTGGTCTCACAGCAAACTCCGCAACAGACACTTGTTTATTGTGTGTGTCTAACAGAATGACTCTGAATGTTTCCAGTGACTTTGCTGTCCTCATTTCCTGCATTTATGACCCATGCAGATCATCTCTGCCAAGCAAGAAAAATGAAAAAAGTAACAGGCACTTATTATAATAAATAATAATAATGCTTGGAAACCACAAAAATACTTTCAAACACTGAAAAGATCAAATTCAAATACTGACAATAAACTTACGTGGTAAAATTACTCCTTCAAATAGTCACATAATTGTTCCTCCAAATATTATTATAGCATTATTCATGAAAATCAAAAACTGTATCAATTTACAACAGGATGAGACCTTATATCATGTCACAGGTTTGGAACATTCAGATTACCCATGAGGACCAAGTGCACAGCAGTCATAGGCAAAACACACCATGTTTTCACTTCCTGTAGCAGCCAGACCCACTTCTGGACACAGGAAATGAAGCAGAGGCAACATTCTCTGCTGGGTGGAGTCAGATAGAGCTGGCAGTTCTACATTTCCACTTTTTAAGAAAATTTACAAGTTAGGAAGTCCTCTTAAAAATGATGAAAATGAATACAATGTGAATATAAAAAAATGTATAACATACAGCACAATATACAATTCATGAGCACAACAGCCAAGTCAAGAAAGAAAAGTAAATGATAAGTAAAAAGCAAAAATGCAGATTATAGCTAATGTGTAAAACTGACACAGGATGTAAGGTCCCCCAGCCTTTAAGGTTTGCTTGCTTTCAGACTCAGTCAGAACTTTACAGAGTGTGAGGGTGGCGCTTTGGGCATGTGGACTGTGTGTCCTTATGCATTACAGTCCATTCTTACACATCACTGCAGTCACTGGAAAATATGGGGAAAGTAATATAAACTAACTATAAAGGACTGCTTATCAGGAAAATAAAGTTGCTGGATGGACTCTTTAATCCCAACAGTCCGCACCTAATGTTCTCACCAGATCATTGAGTATAAGTGATAATCTCTGGTACAAACTAATATGTACCTTATTTGAATGAGAGTGGTGAATTGATAAATTTAAGTGTGGAACTAAGAACAATGAACTGGAAAGCTTCTAAACTGAAACAGCTGTCCAGATATGAAAAAAATATATGATGAATTAATACTTTCATATGCATCTTGTTCACATTCCAATACTAAATTTCTTTCTGTTGCTAATCAATCCTCACAAGATGTCCAATTTAAGATTCAAACAACAGCACAGTGGAACAGAGAGCTCATATGGAAGGGAAACTTGCACACAGGCAGTAAGAGCAGGATTGGGAAGCACTGCACTGGGCTGCTCTCTCACTCCTCACACACACGTCTGTGTTACAATATTAAAGAACTGATGAGGACTGAGACTGAGCCCTGCTTTACTGTATGGAGTAAATCAGCTCAAGCCATTCTTCTGTCCATATTTAAAAACGGACTCAAAAAATCTGTCCATGAAAGTTATTTCCTGCACAAGGCATATTTCTAAACTTAAACTGCCTTGTTGTTTTGCTGACATTTTTGATTATGTGTGTTCTTATACAATATTTTTTTCAACTTAAATGTGTGCACATGATACAATGATCATGTATGCATAACGCTTTGGCAGTATGTCATTAAAATAAAATGATTAGAAATACTGAAGTGATTTAACATATTAATGTAGTTGGCAGCATGGTCTATGACTACCTTTTACAGGTGAACATGAGGAGTATCACTCTAGAGACAGATGGCTGGTATAGTAGCTGTTGCTCCTGCATAGTGAGACAGATGTGTGTATCCAGTGCTCATCCACAGCTACAAGGGCAACTTACCCCCACACACACCCACCCTTTCAGTGCTATGGCTCAACCACATGATTACGAAATCACCAACATGAATTATCACAAGGTCTACAAGATATGTGTGGGAATTAACAAAGTCAAATTTTATGAAAATCTTCTATATCTGTGACCTACATGATGACAGTCCTTTCCCACAATGGCCTTGTGTTTCCTTTCATTTCACTGAGACACTGAGATGGAAACCTATTTGCTACTGAGGCGGCCAATGGTACTTGAAATGCTAAATCGGACACCTAGCTGGTTACAGTAGATGGAATTGTAGAACTCTGTTGTACTTTGTTGCTTTTTGGTGATTCTACATGGAATGGAATGCCATTCATGGAAGGCCAATTTGTAACTGGTCATTGTCATGACAGGTCAGGCCAAGTTGTGTCTTTTGTGAATTTAGTTTGGATGCAAATACATTTATCTGTGTAGTTCTTAGTGTGCCAGTCTTCCACCGTGAGCCTCAGAAATGACTGGGACTGTGTATGTATGCATGCTCACAGATGCTGCTCTAATTCATACAGAAATTAAACAAAATCCCAACTAAAAACCTCCCAAGAGTCACAGATGTTTTTAAAAAAAATTAACATCATATGCACAGGTGTCTTGACTACTCAGTAAATGGAAGGTTTGGCAGTTGTTTCAAATAGGATAAACTGAATTTCTGAAAAGAGACAATACAACTTTACTGATAGCAGCACTAACGCAGGGGAGATCAGTACAGTCAATCTCTGACTGAAAAAACTACAGACACAGATGTGCACAGATATCTGAATGTGAAAAGGAGGGATAGAACTTATAGACACACAGAAGCACATCACCCACTCAAACCCTCAGTGGGGCTGAGCTCAGTGTATTCAGAAAATAACAGAAGGATCATAGCTGCAACTAACTGAGGGCTCATGACTGTCAGCAAAGTGGCATCTTCAGGGGACAATAATCCTTCTGCTTTGTTACAGAGAGCTGAGATCACATTCCTGTGAGGGAAAAAGAAAAGGAATGAAAGCAGAACACACAGTGAAGTCTGACTGACACACTAACAGACGGAGGGACAGAAGCCAGACTTTCAGCTAACCTGTGTCCATTACACCCTCCTGTCCCATCATTTTTGAAGACTCTCCATCCTCAATCCCTCTGACACCTTAAAATAAAGCAAAGATGTTGGAAAAGTTACACCTACAGCTGCCCAGTGCTTTCTACATCCCTTCACGTAATCTGGCACTGGGTTTGGTCAAGATGAAAGGAGAAATTAAAGTTAACCATTGATTATCTTTCGCTTCTTTAGAATTCCCAACTAGACTTTTTGTCATCTCTTACTGTGCACTACAGCAAGCTGAGGGCGGGTGGGTGGGGCTTCACTCACATCATCCAAGCAACCTGCAGCCGTCTGATGAGGCAAGCAGTGCCTGAGAAACAAAGTTGTGCCATCCCTGTGGGCT
Organism: Megalops atlanticus; assembly: GCA_019176425.1. Classification (NCBI taxonomy): domain Eukaryota; kingdom Metazoa; phylum Chordata; class Actinopteri; order Elopiformes; family Megalopidae; genus Megalops; species Megalops atlanticus. Next base: position 1,802,850 of record CM032894.1, read on the forward strand.
CCCGGTCACTATCGGCTGATGACACGGTTGAGTTCGAACCCGGACCGTCAAGCTCACCATGCCCTTAAAGCCAGTGCCTTAACCACATTAAACTGGAACTAAAATGAGCTGCATTACAATTTAGCAGACAAGCTAAAGAAATTAAGAGATGGGGTGAGTTGCAGAACTGGTGATGATGTGTATGTGACAGTAGAGTCCCTCTGGCTCAGAGACTCCAGTGTGTAGCTGTGGGCAGAGAGGGGGATTGTGGGAACCAGACTCTGCAGCATCTGGAATACTGAGGAAGCACTAAAACAGCAGAGAATCTTACAGACCCACAGACTGGAACACATTCTATGAGGATCCAATGTGTAGCTGTGAGCAGAAAGGGGATTGTGGGAGTTCTTACCTCCGAGTTCTCCGATTTTGTCTTCAGGGCAGGTCCAGGGCCACATGGGAAAGAGACACAAAACATCCAGAATCAGTAAAACTGTGTGGATACTGTTATTCACAATGTACATCATTCACCTGATCAAATATGTTATTGATGCTATCTTAATCCACACTTTTATTAATGTGGCATAATAATATATACTTTGTACCACGCTATCAAAGTCACTGCAGATGATTATTCCCCAGACATAAATGAAACTGCAGTCTGTACTCAGTGGAAAGGAAATTAAACTGGAATTAAAATGAGCTGTATTAGACTTCAGCAAGCAAGCTAAAGAAATTAAGAGATGGGGAGAGTCCAGTGTGCAGCTGTGGGCAGAAAGGGGGATTGTGGGAGTTCTTACCTTTGAGATCTACGTTTTGGGCTATGGGGCAGGTCCAGGGCCACAGAAGAAAGAGACACAAAACATCCAGTATCAGTACAACTGTGTGGATACTGTTACTCATAATGTAGATTGTTCACTTGATGAGATGTGCTACTGATGTTCTCTGAAAAAGTTCTTTTAATAATGTGGCCTAATTGTATTTACTTCTGTAACTTGCTAAGTCTCTCTGGAGAAGTATTGCTTATGAATAAATAAAACTGCAGTCTGTACTCTGTGTGAAAGGGAAATTAAACTGGAACTAACATGAGCTGTATTAGACTTCATTAGGCAAGCTAAAGAAAGTAAGAGATGAGGAGGGCTACAGAACTGGTGATGATGTGCATGTGACAGTAGAGTCCCTCTGACTCAGAGACTCCAGTGTGCAGCTGTGGAACGAGAGGGGGATTGTGGGAATAATAGAATAATGAGGAAGCACTAAAACAGCAGAGAATCTTACAGACCCACAGACTGGAACACATTCTATGAGGATCCAATGTGTAGCTGTGGGCAGAAAGGGGGATTGTGGGAGTTCTTACCTACGAGTTCTCCGATTTTGTCTTCAGGGCAGGTCCAGGGCCACATGGGAAAGAGACACAAAACATCCAGAATCAGTAGAACTGTGTGGATACTGTTATTCACAATGTAGATCATTCACCTGATCAAATATGTTATTGATGCTATCTTAATCCACACTTTTATTAATGTGGCATAATAATATATACTTTATACCACGCTATCAAAGTCACTGTAGATAACTATTCCCTAGACATAAATGAAACTGCGATCTGTACTATGTGTGGAAGGGAAATTAAACTGGAACTAACATGAGCTGTATTAGACTTCATTAGGCAAGGTAAAGAAAGTAAGAGATGGGGAGGGTTGCAGAACTGGTGATAATGTGCACGTGACAGTAGAGTCCCTCTGACTCAGACTCCAGTGTGCACCTGTGGAGCGAGAGGGGGATTGTGGGAGTTCTTACCTCTAATAGCCCTGAGTTCAGCTATGGGGCAGTTTCAGGGTCACATGGGAAAGAGACACAAAACATGCAGAATCAGTAAAACTGTGTGTATACTGGTATTCATAATGTAGATCACTTGTTCAAATGTGTTACTGATGCTTTCTGTCCTTTTATTAATGTGGCTAATTATATGTACTTTTGTAACTTGCTGAGTCGCTCTGGGTACTTATTCCCCATAAACAACTGAAACTGCAGTCTATACTTAGTGGGAGGGAAATTAAACTGGAACTAAAATGAGCTGTATTAGACAGGAAAGCTAAAGAAATTAAGAGATGGGGAGAGTTGCAGAGCTGGGTCAGATCATACTGCACAAGTCAGCATGAGCCCCTGACTGTCTGCTGTACTGAAGGCAGTGACAGGAAAAATAAAGCAGGTTCATTCATGCAGTACAGAGTACCATTTTATAATGGTAAAAAGTAGAATTATGCCACTTCAGTGTGGTAAGTAATAGCATATTACCCGATGACAGGAAGTACCAGGACAGCACTGTCGTACAGTTGGCAGATAATTGTCAGAGATGTTATTTGACTGTAAATAACCTCAGTAATAATCACAAGTGTTTCTGAAATATTAACAATACCTTATCCGAGTTGCATGTAAGCTAGCTAGCCATTCTGCTAACTAGAAATGACACCAGGCTAGCAAGCTAAACAAAATGAATTTGTCCTGTCGCAGTGCGGATCAACACATTAGATAAAGTAATTCCCTCCCGCCTTTCGCGAGGGTAGACAGCAAACTAGAGCCATACTTCTTAGCTAGCTGTTTAGCATGCTTGCTACTGCTAGTAGCTCGGTTAAGTTGCCACAATAAAACCTCAAAGCTATCAACACAAAACAAAGAAGATACTTACTCCTATCACTATTCATGTATTGATCCGCAGTAGTACTAGAATACTAGAATAGTGGTACTAGAATACAATAGAATTACAAACTTGCTAGGGAAGGTACAACAAGAATTTTGCACATGGAATTAATAAGATCTTATGAATGTTGCCCTATTTAGGATGAAAATTAATATTGTCATGCGTTTTAAGGAAGACAGGAGGAAATATTTTATTGTTGACTTTTTTGTAATGATGGGAGATAATATTGTAACACCGTGGCACTTTTGCAAGGCAATGAGACGGGAAACACTGGTTTATTTAAAGAGGAAAAAAACGTTGTTTTAATCCATTTTTTGATTGCCAACACGGGATGACTGCCAAAACATCTTGATCAGTGTAATTTGGTTGTCCCAGACAACCTAGCAAATGTGGAGCACAGCTCAACAATCGCAATCGAGCCTTTGTTAGACAGAAACAGATTGGTATGATTTTTCTTTCTCACAGCCCTCTTAAGTACGAAGTGTGGAGAAGGACCAAGTCTTTCAAACTTGTGTGAAATCTACAAGATTGTCACAGACTACATCAAAAACTGTTTTTAAACTAAAGCAGTATCGGCAGCTTTGAATTCAGTAATTTATAAATATACCTCATGGTTCTCTTCCCGTGGAACTTGGCTACACACCGGCTACACAGGAAACTTCATCCTCAACACCCAATTGCCAGGTACAGCTCATATTAGACACTATAACACTCAATATTTGTTTCAAGACCTCAGATACTGACACATTAGAGGACAGCTCAACACTTTTGCTGTGTGCAGATGCTTAGATACGCTTTCCCCACCTCATTCCTGCAGCCGAGCAGTCACAACATCATTTACCCAGCCTTACATTTCTTAGGCAGAATCTTAGTACAGTTTATACATCATCACAATTGTATCCAAATTCTGTTTTTTTAAATTAAGTTTGTTTGTACTAAGATTATGTTTCTGATGAGTCAGATGTTAAGGCCACTGCAATATTTATATCTGTAGGAAACCCCAAGTAACCCCCACGTAACTCTCAATATGGTATTCATATAGTGCATGCTGAACAAACCTGTAAAACAAAAAATTCCTTTTTAAGATGGATCATTCATTTTATGAATGAATACTGGAGACACAGACTACAGTATGTATTGTGATTGGCTGTGGAAACCCTGAACAGAAGCTTCACCAATCAGCAGATCCCCTTTCCTATTTATACAGATTCATAGTTCTGAGGCAATTCAAGACAAGGGACTCCCTCAGGGGTACAACAGCAGTGACCCACTCTGGCTATGAGCCTGTATCCTTCTGATAAAGAGCTCAGATCTCTAAACACTCTGATGCATAGACATACAGAGACAGTACTGCACTGCCACATTAGTAATACAGTAGATACACAGAGATGGTATTGTACTGCCACATTAGTAATACAGTAGATACAGAGACAGTACTGTACTGCCACATTAGTAATACAGTAGATACACAGAGACAGTGCTGTACTGCCACATTAGTAATACAGTAGATACACAGAGACAGTACTGTACTGCCACATTTACATCATTGTGCATTACTGTATATCCCCCAGATTCCTCCTCCAGGTTGGTGCTGAAGAAGAGTCCATTCATCCTGTCCCACTGCAATCTGCCTGTGAACTTCTGAACACGGTGAACGTTGGTGATGGTAACCTTGAACGAAAATTTCTCCACGTTTTTCACTGCAGTCGGATACACAGAGAAACAAAATATTAGGAAGAATCACTGGATAAATCACAGTCAAGAATCACACAAACACAAATCTACAAAAAAAATGTTTGTTAAAGTAATCCACTGACATACTTCTACAAATTGGAATGCACTGGCAATGACCAATTTCTATCCTACTTTTTTTTTTAACCACAGAGCAGTTTCACTGTCAGGAAATGTTAACTGTTCAATGTATGGCACTACCTATTTCAAATAAACTGGGGGAAAAGCCAGCATAAAGTGTGTCTCCAATATCTGGGTTAAACCCTACTTCTCAGGGTGTTCAATACAGGCTAATGGCCTGTGAAGTGCTTTGTGGAAGTGCCATACATTACATTATTGTCATTTAGCAGATGTTTTTATCCAGAGTGACTTGTTATTCATTTACACAGCTGGATACTTACTGAGCCAATTATCCCTGCCTGAGGGGACTGCACCAAATGACTAATAACAGGTGTGCCAGTAATTTTAAAATGTATTGACTGGAAATAAATTTGTAATTTGATAAATATCTTATTTTAGTTGATTACAGATTAGTATGATTTTTCTTTCTTACAACCCTCTTAAATGCAAAGTCTGTAGAAGGACCAAGTCTTTCAAACTTGTGTGAAATCCACAAGATTGTTACAGACTATATCAAAAACTGTTTTTAAACTAAAGCGGTATCGGCAGCTATGAATTCTGTAGTTTATGAATATACCTCAAGGTTCTCCTCCCGTGAAACTTGGCTACACACCTGCTACACAGGAAACCTCAACACCTGATTGCCAGGTACAGCTCATATTAGACACTATAACACTCAATATTTGTTTCAAGACCACTGATAAGTTAAAGGACAGTTCAACACTGTTGGTGCGTGCAGATGCTTAGATCCACTTTTTCCAGGTCATTCCTGCAGCCAAGCAGTCACAACATCGTTTACTCAGCCTTACATTCTTTAGGCAGAGTCTTAGTACAGTTCATACGTCATCACAGTTGTATCCAAATTCTGTTTTTTAAATTAGGTTTGTTTGTACTAAGCTTATGTTCATAATGAGCCAGACGTTAAGGCGATTGCAATATTTATATCTGTAGGAAACTCCAAGTAACACCTAACTATCACTATGGTAATCATATAGTGCATGCGGAACAAATTTGTAAAACAAAAAATCCTTTTTTGAAGATGGATTACTCATTTTCTGAATGAATACTGGAGATGCAGACTACAGTATGTATTGTGATTGGCTGTGGAAACCTATATTATACATAGTTCGGAGGCAATCCAAGACAAGTGACTCCCTCAGCAGTGACTCAGTCTGGATATGCAGAGACAGTACTGTGCTGCCACATTAGTAATACAGTAGATACACAGAGACAGTACTGCACTGCTGCATTAGTAATACAGTAGATACACAGAGACAGTTATACTTACTGTAGACAGTCAGCTGGTAAAATAACTCTGCTCCATCATCAGCATTCTTCACTTCATATTTTCCAGAATCCTCCATCTTCAGGTCAGTGATGGAGAAGAGTCCAGTGCTGCTGTTCCAGTGCAGTCTGTCTGTGAACCTCTTAACAAGTTTAAGTGTGGCATGACCATTGGTGACGCGTCCAATGACGGCATCATTGAACCAAATAGTCCCATTTTCTTTCACTTCAGCTGGGAAAGTGAGTGTCCCTTCCACAGTGCAAATCAGCAATGACAGCTCTGGATACACAGAGAAACAAGATATTAGGGAGAATCACTGGTTAAGTCACAGTCATGAATCACATAAACACACAGATCTACAAAAACATGTTTGTTAAACTAATTCACTGACATACTTCTACAAATTGAAATGCACTGGCAATGACCAATTTCTTTCCTACTTTTTTTTTAACCACAGAGCAGTTTCACTGTCAGGAAATGTTAACTGTGCAATGTATGGCACTAGGCACCCTCCCTATTTAAAATCAGCTGGTGCAGAAGCCAGCACAAAGTGTGTCTCCAATATCTGGGCTAATGGCTGATGGCTTGTGAAGTGCTTTGTGCAGATCAGACAAGTGTATGTGAAATGGGTACATAGGCAGTGCAATACATTACATTACTGTCATTTAGCAGATGTTTTTATCCAGAGTGACTAACATGTTATTCATTTACACAGCTGGATATTTACTGAGACAATTATCCCGGCCTGAGGAGACTGCACCAAATAACTAATAATGGGGGTGCCAATAATTTCGAAATATATTGTTTGGAAATAAATTTGTAATTTGATAAAAGTCTTATTTTAGTCAATCACGCAGAATTAATAATAGAGTTCACTATTTTCCATACAAAAATATATCTCATTGAGTTTGCAGTGTTTATTACCAGATTAAAAAGAGATTAAGTTGTAATTGTTTCTTGACTCCCTGAGAAGTGGTAAGCTCTCCATTCCAAATATTTAAAAGAAATTAGCTTGTGAATGGTAGTTTGGGTGATTAATTTCTCCAAAACTAAGTAACTTTCAGCCTCACGGACATTGCTATGTTGGTTGTACTGGAAATGCAAAGGTTGTGCAGACTTTTAATTTCAAAATTGTGTTGGCTTCTTAACCCAACATACTGAATGGAAACGGCCAAACTTCACTTATTTTTCTCTGCATCGCACAAACGTTTTACATTCGCTGGAGGTGGAAAATGTCAAGAAAGGCTTTTTTGTTAATTGGGTGTTAGTTGTTAATTGTGGCGTAATGATGAAATTAACCCAACTTTAATCCTATTTTTGAGAAGGTTAAAAATAGGTTCAATTTGTGGTTACAAAGGGATCTATCAGTAAATGGGACAGTACTGCTGTCAAAACCAAAAGGTACAACAAGATCTGTTTGTTTTCTTATCTTTATACATGTCTCATAATATATGCAAGGAATTAGATAAAACATTCAACTTCATGGAGAAAGAGACCTCACTACATTAAAAAAGATATTTTATGTAATAAGAAAAGTAATGGTGGCTTAGAACTATAAAGTTAGGAAACTTTAAATAACACATTCAAGGTTATCTGGCTTATCAGATTCATTAAAGAAAAAAACACATTACCTGTTAAATTGTCCAATTTTCATAAATATGCTCTGCTAGCCTGGACACTGGCTTATAAACATAACTTTTCCCCTACCAAATGTTTTATTTGGAAAAGGAATATTCATTTTAAAAATAAATATTTCTTCCTTAAAAATGGTTTGATAAGAATATTGTTTTAGTTAAACAACGTTTGAACCCTGAGGATACTTATTGACATATAGTGAATTTCTGGAAAAAGTTGGAATGTCAGCTACACCCAAAGAATATGACATAATCTTTGATGCTATACCGCAACAGATATTACAGCTTCTAGGGAATTTAGCAAATCATGACAATGATATTGCAGTTGTTGATGATGGTCTTTTTATTGGGGAAACTGACATTCCAAAACAATTCCAAATGCATTCCAATCCAATTCAGTAAAAGTTGAATCTGCTGACTCCAGGGATCTTCTCCTCTTGGGAAGCCCCAGTAGCAGTTCACTTAAGTTTCTATTTAAAATTAATGGCACAAAGACAGCAGTCTAATGCTCGGCTTCAGAGGACCAACAATGAATAGGTGACTCCAAAATTGCGTTCTACTGGGACTCCTGCGAGTCCCAGTAGAACAAACAGCATGCTAAAATGCTGACACCTGCTGTTATTGTCTACCAGCATCCCGCTGAAAACAATGTGGAAAAAAAGGACTTAAATCGTTCCAAGGCTCAACCAAATGTTGTCAACTGGTCACCCCATCCAGACTGCATCCACAATAGCCACCAATGTCTCCATCCTGTTCGAAATTACCACTATGGTTTTCCTCTAGCCTCCTCTTCCAGTCAGTACTTCACCTATATAGGTTACGTGGAACTGAGTCTGCCTCTAGCCGCGTGGTTATGTTGCAGCATGTGCTAAATAAAACCCGAAACACAGAAGGTGTGTGCATGCATAACTGTGTGTGGCCCTAACCCTAACATCACCCATTATTCTCCTGGATCCTGACCAAAGCCTGGGGCTATACTTGGTGCAGCGCCTCAGATATCACTGTCTTCTTTATGTAACTAATAGTTCTTTTTGTTTTCCCACAGCATTAACATCTTCCTGTTATACCACCCATTCACTGCTGTAGCTCTACAACATGCTGGCTTCTCTCCTCTACCAACAGTATAAATTCTCGTGCATCAGGTTTCATTTTTCACTTCCACATGCTCTCCGAGCAGACGTTCAGCCGTGCACCTAACTCACCATGTCTGAAATCAACACACTTCACAGCAGGCAGAAAGGCTTTTCAGAGGAATGGCCCACTCTTAAATCTGACTGTCACTATTTACATAATCACTGGCAATGTATGCTGATCACCCACAAAAAGGAAAAATACTGCTCGTGAAATTCTTCAATTGTGCGTGCAAAATAGTGGCCCTTTCCAGGGTTCTTTGTAAATCAGGCCTCAAATATACAACAAAAAGCAAAGACACAATGCTTTTCATTTCTGTGCACCATTTCTTTGGAACTCTTCCCCAAAATATGACAGGCTGACTTTCACTTTCTGTTTTGAAGTCACAACTAAAGACACATAGGTTGGCATTTAGATTACAAATATTGTATTTATTATTTGTTTTTTACCTATTACTGTATTTTTATTAATATTGTATTTTTATTCTTCTTAATAATTGTTGTGCTCTGTATTTTTACTCACCTACTGTGTATTTTATTTTCATCATTTTTACCATCTTATGTATGTCTCATTATCTAGCTTTCATTAATTTAGCTTGGATCTGGCTGTGAAGCACTGAAGTGTTAAAATGTATTAAAGGTGCCATATATAAAGGTGCAGATATATACACTCACCGGCCACTTTATTAGGCACACCTGTCCAACTGCTCGTTAACGCAAATTCCTAATCAGCCAATCACATGGCAGCAACTCAATGCATTTAGGCATGTAGACATGGTCAAGACGATCTGCTGCAGTTCAAACCGAGCATCAGAATGGGGAAGAAAGGTGATTTAAGTGACTTTGAACGTGGCATGGTTGTTGGTGCCAGACGGGCTGGTCTGAGTATTTCAGAAACTGCTGATCTACTGGGATTTTCACGCACAACCATCTCTAGGGTTTACAGAGAATGGTCCGAAAAGAAAATATCCAGTGGCGGCAGTTCTGTGGGCGAAAATGCCTTGTTGATGCCAGAGGTCAGAGGAGAATGGCCAGACTGGTTCGAGCTGATAGAAAGGCAACAGTAACTCAAATAACCACTCGTTACAACCAAGGTATGCAGAAGAGCATCTCTGAACGCACAACACGTCGAACCTTGAGGCAGATGGGCTACAGCAGCAGAAGACCACACCAGGTTCCACTCCTGTCAGCTAAGAACAGGAAACTGAGGCTACAATTCACACAGGCTCACCGAAATTGGACAATAGAAGATTGGAAAACGTTGCCTGGTCTGATGAGTCTCGATTTCTGCTGCGACATTCGGATGGTAGGGGTCAGAATTTGGCGTCAACAACATGAAAGCATGGATCCATCCTGCCTTGTATCAACGGTTCAGGCTGGTGGTGGTGGTGTAATGGTGTGGGGGATATTTTCTTGGCACTCTTTGGGCCCCTTAGTACCAATTGAGCATCGTTGCAACGCCACAGCCTACCTGAGTATTGTTGCTGACCATGTCCATCCCTTTATGACCACAGTGTACCCATCTTCTGATGGCTACTTCCAGCAGGATAACGCGCCATGTCATAAAGCTCGAATCATCTCAGACTGGTTTCTTGAACATGACAATGAGTTCACTGTACTCAAATGGCCTCCACAGTCACCAGATCTCAATCCAATAGAGCACCTTTGGGATGTGGTGGAACGGGAGATTCGCATCATGGATGTGCAGCCGACAAATCTGCAGCAACTGCGTGATGCTATCATGTCAATATGGACCAAACTCTCTGAGGAATGTTTCCAGTACCTTGTTGAATCTATGCCACGAAGGATTAAGGCAGTTCTGAAGGCAAAAGGGGGTCCAACCGGGTACTAGCAAGGTGTACCTAATAAAGTGGCCAGTGAGTGTACATATAACGTTACAGATATAACTTCTAACAGACCTGAGCAAGGCTATGACTGCATTCACAAGTAATTACTACAGATAAGCAGATTTCAGGGTATTAAATTAGAGGCCTGGGAAAGCATGAGAATTAAGTCCCCTTAATGAACATTTATGAACCGCTCTCAGTTCACTAGTGTGATGTTCATAAGCATTAAAATCAGCGAATATGCTGATTTTACATAATTATGAAATTACTGTAGTACCAGAAATTAGATCAAAACACAGACGGGCAAATTAGCATAATACAGCTGCTTATTGAAAACATGCCATGCCATGTTAAAATGACCTAGTGCCAAGGCCATTGCAGGCCCCAAACAAATGTTATCTACCAGCATCCCACCGAAATTGTTCCTAGCCTCAACCAAATGCTGTCAGCTGTTCTCCCCATCCAACTCCAGTTCAGATCCCGACAGAAAACTGGGGGCTATACTTGCTGCTTCAGATCTCACTGTCTTTTCTATGTAACCAATTGTTAATTTTCAGCATTAATTTCTTCCTGCTGTACTGCCATTTCACTGCTGCAGCGCTGCAACGTGTTGGTCTGTCTCGTGGATCAGATTTCATTTTTCACTTACGCAGCTGTGCAGCTAAATCACCATGATTGACCATGTCATCTCAGAGGAATGGCCCAGGCTTAAATCTGACTGTCAATATTTGCATCATCACTCACGATGTATGCTGATCACCCACAAAAGGGGAAGATGCCGCACGTGAAATGTCTGCAAAATAGTGGCCCTTTCCAGTGTACCTCGTGAATTAGGAATCAAGAACACAACTAAAGCAAAGACAATACTTTTCATTTTTGTGGATCATTTCTTTGGAACTCTATCATAAAATATGACAGTGATCATCACTTTCTGTTTTTACATCACAACTAAAGACACACATTCATAGGTTGGCATTTGGATAATACATATTGTATTTATTATTTATTTGGTTTTTATCTATTACTGTATTTTTATTAATTTTCTATTTTTATTCTACTTTGCAATAATTTTGTATTTTTACTTACCTGCTGTGTGTTGTGTTTTCAACTTTTTTCCCATCCTATGTATGTCATTTCATTGTCTTGCTTACATTAAAGGTGAATTAATGAAAGCAAGACAATGAAATGAGATGCTACAGACACATATTATATACATAGTTATGTAATAAAAGGCAAAGTTCCAAACACAACCTTTTATACCTGTCTTCTTTAGCCATTAATATCTCTCTCACAGGCTGAGAAAACACTGCAGGTGATTCCTGCTTTTAAGATGTAAACCGCATGCTGTGAACTCAATCCTGAATCCTATGCTCCCTTGTATTTATCAACATGGGGTCACAATGCAGGCTAAAAATCGAATTCCTCATAAAAAAGGCTAGATGCAGTGCTTTGTAAAAATATTCAGACCTTTGACCATAAATGCACATTGTTGTAAACTGTACCTGATGCTGAGGCTGTAACTATTGTACCCGCAGCTGTGGCTATAAATGTCAGGCTTCTCATCCTGTGCAGAGTTTTCATAAGCATGATGGTGCCAGCGCTCTGTGCATTCTCACTGCTGTTAAACCCAGTACTATTTATTCTTCTGTTTTTATCTATTTACATACAATGTGATCCGAGTTTCCTGACATCACCTTTCTCAGTGTGTTTCACAGCCTGTAGTTAAACACACACACACACACACACACACACACACACACACACACACACAGAGTGAAAAAAAACACTTACCATTTGTGTTACCTTGCTTTTCTGTAATGAGAAAGACAGCAGTGTTAGTTCTTTATGCAGCCGATACAGCTTTGTTCTAACAGACCTGAGTAAACATAGCACTGCTCTCTTAATTACAGTATTACTTTTGAAGTGATTCCAGAGTGTACAATCAGTAAATCCAAAGCCTTAATCTCAGCAAAAATGAGAAAATTAAGTCCTCTTAAACTTATCCTTAGTTCAACAGATTCACCTTTGTAGGTGTTAAAATTACCCCAGAGATTGATAACAGTATTAACTAGTAGTATCAGTGACCAGATCAATAGGAAGATTAATAATTCATAATTGATAATTATTGATTTAAATAGTAAATAGAGTATAATCATAATTAATAAAGATGCTTCCCACTTAGTTAATATGTACTGTACTCACAAATACCTATAAATAAGCCCATATTAAAAAGTGTTGACCTTTTAGAAGTAGCAGTTGATATAAATATGTGTGGAACATGTTTAGTCTTTCTTAAAGCAGAGGACAGAATATAATTAATGTTTACATTACTTAAATTTTTATTATATAATTTATATATTTTTATTAGTGCTGTCAATCAATTAAAAAATTTAATCGAATCACAATAATAGGCTGGGATTAATCATGATTAATCACAAGTTTAAAATACTAGTATTTACTTGTATTTTTGGGGGGAGATAAAACAAATAGGCCTACATGTGTGGTGTTGGAATACAGAAACGCATGACAAACTGGTTAGTGTAGTTTGACGAACACGGCTTGATCCTGTCTCAGTGCTAGCATCTTTGCTAACATCAGCAAAGATGTGCTTTGCCTGAAGATGGTACTTCAGACTTGAGCTTCGGTGGAAAGACAGTTTATCACTGCAACATGTGCACCCAACTTTGGTTTTATCTAAACTTCCATCTGGAAGCTGTTTCACCCTTTAGCACGTAACTTATTTTTATGGTATGTAGTGCGCGTGTGACGTTACATGGTTTGTTATGTTTTCAATTGCGTTATTAAGCTTCTCATAGTTTTCAGTCAGCATTTGCTATATTTTTTAGAGCTAAATCGCTGTTTCCTCAAAGCTAAAATTAGCTAGAATTTCTCCAATCTAGTGTTATAATCGCACCGGTTTTAGCATACGCGCTAAGCGGCTAATCACACCAGTGTGACCGTACGTGCGAAAGGGTTAAAATGAAATTTGCCGTTCAGCGCACCAGGGGATGTCTCAGTCATCGTGTTATCTGCGTTTGCCACACCTTTCAGTAATTCAGCCAGGTAAACACCCGAGCTGGAATTATGGGAGGAAGTTGGGGTCAAACTTCATAATATGATTAATTTACATTAACGCGTTAAGGTTTCCAGATTAATCGCGAGCGTTAACGCGTTAACGTTGACAGCCCTAATTTTTATGATTCTGAATACTTTGTTGTTTATCTTTCCTCTCTTCAGACCAAACGTGGAAACCCACCAGCAGAACATTCCTATCAGATTAGCGTCAGGGTGTGACACTGAGTTCAAAGCAGTCCGATACTTACTCCTATAAAGACAGACTGCAAGTACAGCCGTGACTATGACACCTACTCCAGCTATGAGCCAGCCAACAATGGTCCCTGTGTTGGTACCTGAGAGAGAGGGAAAGAGAGAGAGAGAGAGAGGGAGGGAGAGAGAGAGAGAGAGGGGGGAGAGAGAGAGAGGGAGAGAGAGAGAGAGAGAGAGAGAGAGGGTGAGAGAGAGAGAGGGAGAGAGAAAGAGGGGGAGAGGGTGAGAGGTTGAGAGAGGGAGAGAGAGAGAAAGAGGGGGAGAGGGTGAGAGAGGGAAAGAGAGAGACAGCTCAGAACTAAACAATGTGCTGCTGTGCTTATTCTAGCCTCTGAAAGTTTTCCTTTAACAGTATAAAAGAAATAAGACACAGAATAAATTACCATGTTAATGCACAAACACCCTTAAAACAAGATGCATTTTAAACTGCAGTTTTTTTTTTTTTTTTTATGTGTTCATATCTGAAACTTCAACATTTGTCATTTTTCCCACAGAGTGGAACATTGGAAAATTACATTTTGTAAAAGGCATTCCACTGAAGTCACAACTGTCATTGCAGCAATAACTGATGCATTTGTAATTTATGACAAACAATGTGACACAACGTAGTATTATTATTATTTATTTCTATTATTTTATTATTTCAAGTTTTATTTGTCACATGCACAGTTACAATGTAGCGTGCAGTGAAATGCTTAGGTACCTGAGGTCGTTGTACACCAGAAGGAATTTAAAAATAAGAATAAAATAGAGAATAGAAGTATAAATATAATAAAATATATAATATAAAAGTGAAAAAAGTATATATACACAATTGCATGTGAAGCAGCAGTATTACTGCAGAGGGACGCAGACCAAAATGCTGTGGTGCAAATGTCAGAGTGAATGTGCACAGTGAATGTAAAGTGAGTGTGAAGTGAAAGTTTATCGCACAGATTTTAGCAGTCTGATGGCCTGAGGGAAGAAGCTCCTCCTCATCCTCTCAGTGTTGGCCTTCAGCTGGCGGTAGCGTCTCCCTGATAGCAGCAGGGAGAACAGTCTATTGTCCGGGTGACTGAGGTCGCTGGCGATCTTCCTGGCTCTTACTCTGCAGCGGTTGGTGTAAATGTCCTGAAGGTTTGGGAGGGAGGTCCTGATTCTCTCAGCTGAGCGAACCACCCTTCTGAGAGCCAGGTGGTCCCCTGGCGCTCCCCATAGTATATCTATATATATCTGTATTCCTCCTCTACTTACTTTAACATACAATTACACATATTCACCTTTGTACACTCAAGCTGAAATGGTCAGTAAAGCCAGCTGTCATTGTAGCAGCATTGATGAAAACTAAAATCTAAACTGTCCTTAACAACAGTATGCAGGACATCAGGGGAGCATGAAGAATACTGTGCAGGAATGGACTGCATTCAGACACAGAAATGAAATAACTGAATTATTTCTGCAATTATTACTGATTTTCCTCTGAACCCAACAGCTAGAATGCATATCTATGATGCCAGTGTCACAGTGGAAATGAAGAGACTGCCTGCTGTTGCAGTTTGCTCTTAACTAAAGTTCCCTTTCATTCATTTCAGTGAGAGCTGAGCTGGTGATGATGTGCATGTGACAGTATCTGGCTCAGAGACTCCAGTGTGCAGCTGTGGGCAGAGAGGGGCATTGTGGGAGTTCTTACCTGATTGGTCTAGAGGCAAGTCCAGGGATCACATGGGAAAAAGACACAAGACAGCCTGAATTAACACAAGTGTGGCTACTGCCACTTATATAATACCAGGCTGTTGGAGGATCTCCAGTATTTCTTTCAGTTCAGTGTCCCAAAAGAAAAAGAAAATCCCCATGCCAAGAAAAAACACACATAAATATACAAAGTTCATGATTATTAAAAGGGAAAACGTGCATGGATGAAAACAATGCTGTCTGCCAAACCCAAATGTTTGTTCCACAAAACAACAGATGTTTCGGTCCACCACCAGTGGCTACTGCAACATGTTCCAATACCAAACAAGTGCTGCCATTTGAATTGTTTTTGAATTATTTAAAAATGTAAAATAATCCATTTCAAAGTCATACATACATCTAATGCTACATCTCACAGGAGGTACCCAATAAAGCTGTTATCAAACCACACTCTGTCTATAAAATGGCTGGAAGGCAGCAACGCAATTGGCTGACTTCATAAAATGTCATATTACTGTGTCTCAGCTGTGTCTCCTGCTCGCTTTAAGAATACCCTTTAAACCATTTACATGTTTCAGATGTAACTGAAATGACTGGCTAAACATGAGTTTGTAAAACAATGAACTGTCATTGATACAAGTGGCCATAAGTTGTCTGTAGATCAACTGTTAATGGAAGTCTGGATGCCAAGTCTAGATTTATTACTTATATTTATGAAACTGAACATTTCGGTGTATTGTAAGAATGGCAGTAAGAGGCTCTTCTAAAATTGTATTATTAACAATGTTTCGTCAGAGAGACTGCGGGCTTTGAGACAGGAACAGTTCAGAGAAACGCCAGTGACATAATGAATGTTCTGCACTGGTTTTAGAAGCAGCTGATTAGCAGCTTCATCTGTAAACAAGCATGAACAGGTGTGGATACAGTGTAATATGCTGTGACACGCTCACCTGTGCATTCTTTCCCCACAGTGATGGAGTTGTTCTCTCTGCTGATGGAGTTTTTCACCTCACAGGTGTACTTTCCCCCTTTATGTGCTGTCAGAGCCAGCCCCATTGGGGTGTTACGAAATAAGGTTCTGCTGATGCTCTTTGTCTGGCCGTCTCTGTACCAGGACAGGTTTGCTTCTGTCCCTCTCTCTACGGTACACAGAAATGAGCAGGATCCTCCTTCCTTGCTGATTGTGGGCTTTGAGACGGCAACTGTACAGGGAGGTGACAGTGACAGTAATGAATGCAGTATTCAAAACACATGGTGTCACTATGACTCAAACCTGAAATCAAATACAACTCTGCCACTGAAAAATAAGGGAAACATACTAGAGAAACAGGCATGGCATATGGGTTACATTGTTTTCACGCTCATCAAACCTTTCAGTGACTCGGGCCCTGTGGATGAGGGCATTCACTGTGGGATGAAGGTGATCACTCAGTCTGGCTTTGTATTTATTGGCATTCACCTTGCCTTCTGAGGGGTTGAGTGGACCTAAACCATGCCAGGAGAGTGAGCCCCACATCATAGGAGCCGCCAGAACCTTTTACTGTGGGAAACAAGCGCTCGGCCCTGTAGTTTTCCTTTGGTGTGTGCCACACATGCACTTGTCCTCTTGTTCAGAAGAGACTGAAGGATGACTTAACATTCCCCAACTATCAGCTCTCTCTAAAAGTCACTGAGATCTCTTCTTCTACATAAGAAATGAAGATGGCAGACTTACTCTAAATTAATTCACATTTATCCATGCAACCATTAAACATTTTGTCATCCTCAATTGTAGAAAAAGTCCCTGCCAGTTGCATGTTTTATTTAATTTTTTTTAATTATTATTATTATTTTTTTTTACCAGTTTGTGAAAATTAGTTTTAATTCTTGGTTTAAGTGACAGACAGTAAACATTAGCAGCAACACAAAATGAAGTAGCTAAAGATACGATTTGGTACTTTATGAGGGTGAAGGGAGAGACACAGGCAATGGCAGAGGTGGATTGGGGGGGAGATATACAATATTTGCATTATTATATAGCATAGTACTTGGGCAATGTGTGAGAATGTTTGAGGAGCTGAGTATGTAGGGGTCATATAGGAGAACGAGGGGGGTCGTATAAAGAACGCATTAGAATGAATGGCAGCTGCATTTTGCCAATATAATTTATGCAGGGAATACTGAAACCAACATACTGATAAAAAATGCCCTGTGGCCCACAAGGAAAGTGATATGTTGAGGGAGGTAAAAAAAAAAAAGACTGCAGAGAGTGGATGGGGGATTAACACCATACTTTCACTGTCTGTAACACTCACTGATTACTGATAGAAGGGTACAGATTCTGAGCTATTTAACATACTTCCTGTGAGTATAGGTATGTTGGAAAACATGTTACCGCAATAACTGTGGTACCACAAAAAACCTTTTATCATAAGAATATGGAAAATATCACTGCCATTTTTATTTTGATAACTGGATCTGTTATTGTTTTTATTATGCTTAAAAAGGAATCCCTCATAAACAGACATGCAATGGCTGTACTGCTCTTTGATTTTTTGCTGGATGCCTGTGAATGTTTTTGTTTGTAACTGATTATTAATCGATAACTCTCTTTTGCATGTTCTTGGATACTTTGAATCCTGTGCCCTGAAGAAATCAGTGAGCAGTGGGCTTCATACTTATTGCCAATATGAATTGAAGATATTCATTAAGATTAACGGAATGAATTTGTTATTTCCCCAAATTAACCGAGAGAGCAGGTGGGGATTTCCAGTGTAAACCCAGTAGGGCTGTATCGAATGCCATTTTTTGCCATTCAAATTTTAGCCAACCTTTTTCGAACGAAGTTTCAAATGTCTGTGACGTGACGTCATCGTTTTGGCCTGTTGATTCGGCATTTCGTAAGTGACCAAATGAATGTAACAAACAGTTCTGTTAACAAAAGTTCAACTTTTAGTGCTTTAGTGTACGGGATTATTCCTGTGCGATTTTGTGACACATAATTCATTCCCTTTTGTGCATATCATACCTTCAGTAATATAGCCTATGAACGTAATTAATTTGCACTTAAGCAAAGCTGCGGAGTCACGGAATATATTGTGCTAAATCCCTTTCGTGCACATCATACTTTCAGTAATATAGCAAAACAGTTAAGTGGACAAAATGAACATGTGATGACACGGAATGATGATAGTATAGCGCATTCTGCATTTTGTACCACAAAAGCATAAATGCTGGCCTAGGACATCTATTACGTGGACAGAATTACTTTTGTCTACAAAATGAGTTTTTATTGTCCACAAAAAGAAAAGCACAACGGTCAATTCAGTGCACGACAGGAATCATCCGTTTTGTTTTCTGTGCACGAAAGTATTGTGCTCTCTTCAATATTTCGTGGACACAATGCAAACGCATTTGTGTTTTTTGTGGACAAAACATGTTACAGTGTTACATGGTTTTGTAATGAATTTATGTGTTCTGTAGCACAGAAGGCATTCTGTCTACAAAAAAGGTCTGTTACACTTGGCGCCCCATAGTTTATTGGATAAATTTCTTGTATTACAGTAGCAATAACCCTAAAACTGCAACTGAGCACCCATGCTAATAATCGAATGCTCAATTTCACAATCAAATGCCAGTTCAATGAAGAAAGCTTCGAAGCTTCAAATTTTTCAGTACAGCCCTACTCACCTGTGCATTCTTTCCCCACAGTGATGGAAGCGGTCTCATTGCTGATGGAGTTTTTCACCTCACAGGTGTACGTTCCTGCTTTTTTCACTGTCAGAGTCTTCATCATTGGGCTATTAGGAAAGACGCCGCTGATGCTCTCCTTCTCATCGGCTCTGTACCAGGACAGGATCAAATCCGTCCCTCTCTCCACATCACACTGAAATGAGCAGGATCCTCCTTTATTGCTGATTGTGGGCTTTGAGACGGCAACTGTACAGGGAGGTGACAGTGACAGTAATGAGAGCAGTACTCTAAACACATGGTATTCTTATGACTCAAACGTGAAATCAAACAATACAGCTGTCACTGAAAACAGAGACAAATATACATATTGATAAGGTCTGTCGACAGGTGAATTAGAATCAGCAGTGTGCTACAGTGGTAAGGAACAGGGCTTATAACTTAAAGGTTGTGCTCCATTCAAAGGTTAATATTGCTTAATATTTGTTGAATAATGACTATGGAATAGCTAGCTAGCTGGACTCGATGTGCTATCACACTACAAATACCAGAATAAAATATGACAAAAGCAGCTCAATGTACTGAATTTGAAAACATACAATAAATAAATAGTTATTAATGATACTGTGTTATTCATTTCATTGCATTTCACCTTTGGGCCTTGGAAGCCTTTTAACGAGCTTGTAAGCTGTAGTTATTAATATTTTCCTGACAGTGAGGGCATTCCTTTTCTTTCCCTCCTCATGCTGATTTTTTTGGCCTGGTTTCTATGACAATTATGCATATCATTTAAAATAAAACAATTATAAATGGCTGTAATGGAGCATAGCTATTTTAACCTAATATAGTGTCATGTGGAAATGGGGGAAAAACTATACCCAATCATGATATGAGAAGCAAACGTGATGCCTCTGAATCTCTTCTTGGGCCATGTGTCTGTACCCCAATCCTGACACTAACACAACAATCCTAACAATACTGCACTAGGCCTCTGTAACAACAAAACAAGCCATACATAGAGAACAAAATACACAATCAATCCCCTGCCAAGTGAAGAAAAATCTCCTATCTCCCATTATAGTGGCTTCACATATGAACATGTATGAACAAGTATGTATTTGTGCAAACAGATATGGACAAACATTAACGCAGTGTGAAAAACTCACTTTTGCAGTTTTTCCCCACAGTGATGGTGTCATTCAGCGTGCTGACAGGGTTTTTTGCCTCACAGATGTATGTTCCTTCCTTCACTGTCACAAGCTGACTCGCTGGGGCATTCTTAGGGGAGGGGCTATTCAGGACCTGCCCATCACCTCTGCGCCAGGACAGGGTCACGGCCGTCCCTCTCTCCACAGAGCACCGCAGTGTACAGTGGTCTTCTTCCTGGGTGATATCAGGCTGCGACACAGGAGCTGTTCAGAGAGGTGACAGCAACATGAATACACACTTCAAGACCTTATATATTACAGCTGATTCTGATTTTTTTGTGGAAAAAAATGGGAAGGTCAGTCAATTTAATACTCATTCTGTATAATATTAAGGGCAAGCAACATGATGATCCAGTGACAGTAACACCAGCTTCTGGGCAGAGAGGTGTGGTTTTTACATTTATTCATAGCAACACATGTTTAATGACGTGCTGGTGCATAAGAGGACATTCCATGTGCAAACAGAGAAAAAAAAAATGAGCCGCCGTGGATTTATGAAATTCAGTACAAACAATCATCCTTATCAGGAAGGATTTTTGATGTAAATTTGAGAATCGTGTGATTAAAACAGGAGTTTTCAGGGCTGTTCCTGCCACACAGGAGCTGAGCACACAGAGCCAGCAGCAGTGACATCACAGCTACGGCTCACCAGGCCAGAGAAATGACACAAACACAAGATCAGATTACTGCCCTTTAGTTAAACAACCAAGGATGGTTTTCCTAAACATTTTAGAATTAGGAGAGGAAAAATTCTAATAGGAAAAGCATAAAAGGCTTTATCTATTATATGTGAAAGTGGTACTACAGTGTCAGATATCTTTTACAATTAGAATTATTACTTTTTCTGACAGGTTGATTCTTGACATTCATTACTTGTGTTACAGTATCGTCAAGAAATAGAATTGGTAATGAGGACACAGGACATGATGGTCAAATGCACACCTACTGTGATGGATTTATTTTCCAGGAAGGTGCTGGAAAAAAAATTATGAGAAGAATTATTTGTCTACTTGTACAGAGCTTGTCTTACAGGAGCAGTAACACAGGACTTTATGATAACCAATGGATCTCAACTCAAGACAGACAACTTATAGACGACCAGCCACACTGTTAATGAATACTAACTCCATCACTTAATCCCCAGTGTAAACCCTGTACATGTATAGTGAGTTGAGGCAACCGTTGGATACTGGAATATGAGAATGTGGAGAGATTCTAGTCTAGGTTTTGATTTTTTTTTTTACAGTTAGTTTTATTTAGCTAGCTAACTTACTACTGGCTAACAGCAGTTAGCAGATTTCTTTCATGGCTGCAGCTGAGAATATCTGAATCATTTTATGATTTGTGTGAATGAAAAAAATCAGCTAAATCTTTGCTAAAAATGAACTAAATCAGTGTAAAACAAAACTTGCTTTGGCTAATTGCCTCCATTTTGGCTGCAATGCTGGAGATGATTAAGACTGAAGTTGACACAGCCCCTGATATTGCCTGTCACACGCACCTCTCCATTATCCTGTATTATGCGGATGTTACAGGAATCACTGAAGAACTTTTCCTTGTTTTTGAATGTGGAGTTTTTCCTGACCACTGTCAACCTGGTCTTGCTTGCAAGGACTTAAAATTTAACTTAAAATTTACCTAACCCAATCCCCCCCATGTGCATTACAGCCCACCAGCCACCACCTGTCCAGACTGACTGATACACTCACACACGCATCTTCTGCCCAGAGCTCAGTCTGAACTGTCAACACTGAGCTACATTCCAGTGATGATGGTTACCCATCTGTCACCCCTATAGCCACCTTCATTTTACATATTTTATATTAATAAACCCGAATATTAACTGAGGCCATTCAGGTTAAATACTTTGCTCAGTCGTATAACAGTCATGCCCCACTCAGGATTTATACTTATGAACTTTTGGTTGGCAAGATCAGTTCCCAAACCAAATGCTGCACTCCCATCTCAGTAACACAATGACTGCAATACTTACTGAACACAGTCAGTTGATATACATCTGTGAGGCTTTTATCCAAATTCTCCACTTTATACTCTCCAGAATCCTCCATCTTCAGGTCAGTGATGGAGAAGAGTCCAGTGCTGCTGTCCCACTGCACTCTGCCTTTGAACCTTTCAATGCGGGTAGGTTTGAGCTTTCCATCTGTAACATCTCCCATGACATCTCCATTGTACAGCAAATTCCCATTTTTTTTCACTGCAGCTGGGAAAGTGACTGTCCCTCCCTCAGTGCTGTTCAGTGGCACAGGCTGGCCAGAGGACACAGACACTGCTGTAAACACACAGAGACAAGGGAAACATTACGTATCTATGTATAGTGCGCTTCATAAATTATTCAAAAAGGTACACACAAAATGAATGTTCTCAACCTGCCATCTCAATCGCCATTGCTCAATTCAGTTGGACACTTGGTTGTTTGTCACTTGTTGATTAAACTCAACAAATAGTGCACAAACAAAAACCGAAAGATTTGAAAAACTTAGAGCAATTTTGCCAGGAGAAGTTGTCAAAATCTCCCTCAGTAATGCCTGAAACTCATAACACTACAAGAAGAGTTATTCCATGTGAGATCAACAAACTCCAAATACCACTTACATTTGGACTTGCCTTGGTTCTAGTCATATTTAAAAGCTCAATGAGTCCAAATCAACAGCCAAAAGCCAATAATTAAGCCTGTAATCCATATAATTTAATACGTAATTAAATATTTAATTCAAGAGTGTAAACTGCAAGTTCTCAGTGTCTGATGAGTATTATGGAGCTGTATTCCTCAGATTCAAAGACAAATATACATTTACAGGGGTCCAAAATTGTGATGGTTATTTTTTTCCTTTCAAGAGAATTGCATGTATTTAATTTACTGTCTTTTAAATAACCAATTCCAGGTCATCAAGCAGACAAACCTGGTTCTACAATTAAATGGACATTTTCAAAGAGTGACACCAGAGTGTGGTCTCTTTCTGTAATATGGATAAGGGGGAGATCATCATATTCATTCACAATCTTGAGGACATACTATGATATTTCTCTACACCTTGACATACATTCTGTCCCAGTTGGGATTTAAAATTTAAAAAACTTTAATTTAAAACATTTATAAAGAAAAGCATCACCAGAGAAGACAAAACCTGTGCAAGTACAAGTATGACTGGATTATACACACTCAGATACTGTTGGTGCTGTCTTGACTTTTGACACTGAAATAAATAAAATAATATTAAAAAATATTAAATACAAGTTATATTAAATCTGCAAATATGTTATTTTTATATATAAAATATGTATAGCTGCAGCGATGCCATGCTTCTCTCTGCTTCCATTGGGGTGTGAGACCATTTTTAAATATTGCGGCTCCGTCAGCAGTTACGGCTGTGACACGTGTTGCAGCGCTATGCCGTCCCTCTAAGCCGAGAACGGAGAAATGTCTGTCCTTCCCGAGTGCTCAGCAACCCCCGGGAGCTTCGAATATTCACTGTTGAAGTCCACCCACCTCTCCACTACCCTGCATTACGTGGATGTTACAGGAATCACTGAAGAACATTTCACTGTTTTTGAATGTGGAGGTTTTCCTGACCACTGTCAACCTGGTCTTCCTTGCACAGATGTTTTTTTTTTTCCTTATATTTTATTAAACAACGGATGGAAAGTGTTTATGCAAATGCAATAATTAATTTTTAATTTCTCTGAAAAGAGAGCAATGAGCTTGTATTATATTAAATTTGTTGTCTTCTAAATTAATTGATTGTAGAATTAAGTAATATCCTCCCTCCTGAAGTCACAAAGACTAACCATTTTACGGTGATTTAACTTAAAATTTACCCAACCCAATCCCCCCCATGTGCATTACAGCCCACCAGCCACCACCTGTCCAGACTGACTGATACACTCACACACGCATCTTCTGCCCAGAGCTCAGTCTGAACTGTCAACACTGAGCTACATTCCAGTGATGATGGTTACCCATCTGTCACCCCTATAGCCACCTTCATTTTACATATTTTATATTAATAAACCCGAATATTAACTGAGGCCATTCAGGTTAAATACTTTGCTCAGTCGTATAACAGTCATGCCCCACTCAGGATTTATACTTATGAACTTTTGGTTGGCAAGATCAGTTCCCAAACCAAATGCTGCACTCCCATCTCAGTAACACAATGACTGCAATACTTACTGAACACAGTCAGTTGATATACATCTGTGAGGCTTTTATCCAAATTCTCCACTTTATACTCTCCAGAATCCTCCATCTTCAGGTCAGTGATGGAGAAGAGTCCAGTGCTGCTGTCCCACTGCACTCTGCCTTTGAACCTTTCAATGCGGGTAGGTTTGAGCTTTCCATCTGTAACATCTCCCATGACATCTCCATTGTACAGCAAATTCCCATTTTTTTCACTGCAGCTGGGAAAGTGACTGTCCCTCCTCAGTGCTGTTCAGTGGCACAGGCTGGCCAGAGGACACAGACACTGCTGTAAACACACAGAGACAAGGGAAACATTACGTATCTATGTATAGTGCGCTTCATAAATTATTCAAAAAGGTACACACAAAATGAATGTTCTCAACCTGCCATCTCAATCGCCATTGCTCAATTCAGTTGGACACTTGGTTGTTTGTCACTTGTTGATTAAACTCAACAAATAGTGCACAAACAAAAACCGAAAGATTTGAAAAACTTAGAGCAATTTTGCCAGGAGAAGTTGTCAAAATCTCCCTCAGTAATGCCTGAAGTAATGCCCGAGTGCTCACCAGTATTTACCAGACTTCTTATATTTTTCTTTATCTCAATATAATTTTGCGTAAAAGACACAAGGGAGAATAATAATAATAAATGCCTTTTGGCCCGGTGTTTCCACTAGCAATGCTGACAGCACGGGCAAG
Organism: Megalops atlanticus; assembly: GCA_019176425.1. Taxonomy (NCBI): domain Eukaryota; kingdom Metazoa; phylum Chordata; class Actinopteri; order Elopiformes; family Megalopidae; genus Megalops; species Megalops atlanticus. Next base: position 1,828,048 of record CM032894.1, read on the forward strand.
GTAGCCACCTACCTGCCCACTGCATGAAACATGTATAGACAGTGCGCTTTAAAAATGGCATATTTAGCCACATGGCTAGCCAGAGCTATCTATCAACGCACCGTTTATCCATTAAAATCATAACTACACTAGATGTGGGCAAAGAAGAAAAAATCTGCAATTATTAGCTACAGATAATCTGCGTAATTACTTTCGATTTCTTTGCTGATTGTGGGTGTATCCATTGAAACATTAGGCCTATAATAAAACCACAGAAAACACAGAAGGGCTGTCAAACAGAAAATTGCCTTAACGTCAGCGAAACTAAGTTCACTGCACAGTCTGCGGGATATTGAGCCATCAGTAGGTTTCTCTTACAACAGATCGTCATGACTATGCGCAGTGTCCCCAAAATACCTTCCCGATCTGTGTCTTTAAAGCGGCTGTAGTTAGCTAGCTAGACTGGCTAACGTTACTTTCGATTTGAGCTAGTTAGTCTGCAGCTTGATAACTTCTTTATGAACACAACCATAAGCAAGATGACGTGTTGATTCCGATACACATCTAGACAATGGGAACATAATGCTTACCGGTAATGTAAAACAGAAAAATCGATAAAATACTCCACTTCATTTCAATCTTCCTGGCTCCCTCGCATTTATTCTTCTGCTCTAAGCGCCTGGCAAAGCGGAAGGCGAAATGCTGCAGTACTGCCATCAACGGAAGCGGAGGGTGTGCCTATTTTACAGTCAATGTGGTTTAAAATGAAACACTACATTGAAAATATCTTGATCCCAATGTGAGCCACATTCATGAACATACAATAACATGACTTAGTCTTCTTCTTCTAAACTACACTTGAAAAGAAGTCACTTATAAAAAAGCTCCAGAGGAAAACGCTACCACTGGCAGAATCAGGTCTGCTTGGAGTGTCATTAAAACCATGGCAGGGCTGTGCAAGTGATCCTGTCTCTTGTAGTTCTTCCTCTAGTGACATTGAGAAGGCAAATGGACTAAATGACTTTTATTCGAGGTATGATGTTTATGACTCCAAGAAGGAGTATGATCACCTTGGTTCACTTTGCTACAGATGACAACATTGTCATAGATCCAGTTAGGGCCCTGATAGGGTCAGTGGGAGAGTTCACTTGCACATTAGCTATGAGACATGAACCACTTCATGTTAAAATCTTCTCTGAACTCCCAAAAAGTTCCTAAAGTATAGGTAAAATGGATGTTGTCATCCCTGTCCCTAAGAGGAAATCCCCTAAACAAATGAGTGACTTCAGACCAGTAGCTCTCACCTCATTGATGGTGAAACATTTGAAGGCAATAATCATTTGGAAAAAAAAAAAGAACTATGCAAATGCTACACCCATTACCTTTTGCATACAGGAGTAGGAGGAATGTTGAAATGCAATCCTAACACTCCTCAGCCTCATCTTTAAACATTTGACCATGCCCAGTGTTTATTCATTGGCTTTTCATCTGTGTTCAATAGGATTCAACCCCACCTGCTACCAGAGAAACTATAACTTCAGATTTAACTAGATCCTTGCTTGGTGGGATGGCTTTTGGATTTTCTGATCAACAGAGAGAGTGAGATTTAACAGCATTTATTTCCAGTCAGTTGTTCTCCACACATTCTCCACTGGGTTGCATCCATTCTCTGCTAGTGTACATACAGTACACAGCCAACTGCAGGAGCCAGCACCCAAACAGACATACCATTAAACACACTGATGACTCTGCAGTGCTTATCCTGCTCCAAAACAATGATTTTCTGGCTTGATGATTTTCTGCATGGGGAACAGTGTGGCATAGTGGTAAGATGCAGGGCTTGTAACCAAAAGTTTGTTAGCCCAGCTCCCTGCTGGGTCACTCCTGTTTCGAGATTAACGAGAAAGACCAAGGACATGATCTTTGATTTCAGGAAACACAATGATACGCCAGTCAAGACAAATATTGCTCGTAAAAATATTGAAATTGTCCATTTCTATAAATACCTGGCAACAATAATTGAATAATTCTGTGGACTGGAAGTGTTTGCTGTTTCGTTACCCTGCCAGTGTCTCTGTCATGTAGGGGTTTGTAATTCACCTCCCTCTGTTTGACTGAGTGCTTTCAGTACGGATGATAGCGCAATGATTTGTCCGAAACCCAAGACTCTGCACTCCATGCCATGCTGATGTGACATGTGGGACAGTAAGTGGCAGTAAGGGGGAGCAGTAAGCAGTAGAGACAGCACACAGCTCTGCGCTCTCTTGTACAAGTTCCAGCATTATTACTACCTTGTGTTTTTACTGTATGTCACTCTTTGCCTTGTATAGGCAGTGCATTACATTACATGCAATTAGCAGAGACGCTTATCCAGAGTGACTTCTAGCACAATAGAACATAAGTGTATCCATTCAATTTAAACAAGTAACAGTGTCAGACAAGGCTAACAACACTCCAAGACCAGTGAGAGTGAGAACAGCACTATCTGAAATTAGACAGACTAGAAAACTATGGGAAGTTGTTAAGAACATACACTACTATATATCTTGTCACTAAATCACAATATCCATAACACAGCAATACTACAAGTAAATAAGCAGCAAGTAATACTGGTAAAAGTAGCAGAACCATGATGCAGTCTGAAGAGGTGCGTCTTCAGTCTGTGTCAGAAGATGGCCAGTGGTTCTGTTGTCCTGACCCCCATGTGAAGCTCATTCCACCACTGAGGGACCAGTACAGACAGGCGTTGTGTCTGAGAGGAGCATCCCTCTCTGGAGGGGACAGTCAATTGCCTCAAGGTTGCAGAGCAGAGTGATCTGGACGGTACATACAGTTTGAAGACTGAACAGGGGTATGATGTGGCTGTCCCACTGTCCTGTATCCTTGGCATTGACCTGCTTATTTTATTGTACCTATTCAAACACAGTCCATACTGTTATGTATGTCCCTGTATATTGTAGCAGTGCTGCACTGTTCAGTTCAGTCAGCTGAGTGCCTCCAGGTGTGTGATGTCTGTTGGATGATGCTTTAGTTAATCTTCAGTAAACCTGTGAATTCTCTCTTATTCTGACTGCACAACCTGTAGTGCTGTAGTACAGCATTAATTACCAGTTCTTATGCCTTCAGATTTCTGGTCCTTCGAATTCTTAGAGATCTGGGCATCCAGAAGTGATTTTCTGCTTATTTCATCCTTAAAGTTTGGCTATGGAGTGTAAAAATACTTGGACAGAGCTAAGTCCAGCATACCTTCCACTGTCCTGGTACTTATGCTGTTTGTTGCTGGGTAGCTGGAAATAAGCAAGGATCTGTCAGGGTTGACAGGGGGGAAGGACCCAGGCGCAGACAAAACAGGCAGTAAAGGAGAGACTTTAATGTCAGGTCCAAAGCACAGGCAAAAATCATAGTTGAAAAACCAGTCCAAAAATCAGAAACCAGAAGGTCACAGGGGAAAACTCAAATCAAAACGGCAGGCAGAAAGGGAGGACAGGAAACAGGCAGAGTCAAAAACCGAGCAAATCTGAAAACAACTGGCAAGAAACAACACAGAGAACAAACTGAGACGATCAGGCAAAGAACAAAGGAAACAGCGGGGTATATATACATGGACTGGTGATGAGACAACAGGGAACAGGTGCGCAGGATGGGCTTCAGGTGGTGGGCGTGGCAGCAGGGCAGGTAGGCAGGACAGGAGGAGGGGCGAAGGCTGAGAACAAAACAAAAGCACATGCATGGAAAAAAACAAACAAAAGACACAACCACGCAGACAGACAGGGAAAAACCAGCAGCTCAGGCTGGAGTGCTGACAGGATCAACCTCTACCGTCTCAACCTTTATATCTGAAGTACATCTCTTGAAATTTGTTTTTAATATTTTGAAACAATATTTGAGTGGTTCCAGAAGCAGTTAATTAATTCAGTAATTCAAGTTCAGAATTTAAAAATTCAGTTGTGATGTCGGTTCATATCCATTTCTCCAGTCAGTGGATATAGGGTGATTCATATGAAAGGCACTTAGTGCCCTCTAGTGGCTATCTACGGCACAAACTCAAATAATCGAATTACTCTGGCAGCTCAGGGAACCATAGGAGAAACCAGTGTATCCCAGTCCTAATCTGTGATACACAACATGTATGGTGGTTTTGGTTCAATCGATGAATCACTCAACTGGTTTAATCAGATACATTTGACTTAGCTTTCAACCTAGTAATGACCTATGTTTGACCTCTTTTGAAAATGATCTTCTTCAACTCCTTGAGACAGAAATGCATAGCCAGAAGTGTGTTTGAGATACTATCATTTTAACTCAAAATATACCTCGCCCTTAAATAAAGTCAGGGGAGGTGTCTCAGTTAAACTGTTTTTTTTTTTCAATTAATTGTTTTAAAACAGTTAATTTAACAAGTTACTCATACAAAATTAAATAGATTAGTGTATTACGAATTTGTTTAAGCTTGCAAATATGGCCAAAGGTATATGGACAAACACATCAACCAAAAAAGCACATTTATTTAAAAAAAACAGATTAAAACCAGGTCAAGCATTAAGCTCAGTGTAAACACCGTGTGCCTCAAGAAACAGCACTGCAAATTACTACTGTTCTGTAAAAGTCTCAGTACTTTACCTCTCAGTTATCATTCATAATGTAAAACCTGTCATTGTGGATTGATAGTAATTTAAACTTCTCTGAAAAGATGTCAGTCATGTCTGAAAATGAACCCCAGGGAAAGTCTTTTGATGTTTGTATCCACTGAAGACTTGGGCTGTGTTGCAGGCTACCTGCACCCCCATCAGCTAACTCCCCTCAGCTGAGTGGGTCTCAGTGCTACAGCAGGTGAATCAAAGAGAACCCTAAACCTAACCCTAACTCCCCTCAGCTGAGTGGGTCTCAGTGCTACAGCAGGTGAATCAAAGAGAACCCTAACCCTAACCTCCCTCAGCTGAGTGGGTCTCAGTGCTACAGCAGGTGAATCAAAGAGAGGGAGGGGGCTTACTGCACCACCAGCTGCTCCCTTTGAGTGAGTGCTGGCTTTGCAGTGGGAAACAAACTTAATGACCCATGAATCATGACATTATACTCCCTCTGACTGTGGTCAGCAGCTTAATACAGTGGAGTGAAAAAGTGTTTTCCCCCTTCCTGATTTCCTGTTTTATTGCATGTTTCTCTCACTGAATGGTTTCATATCATCAAATAAAATGTAATATTAGACAAGGGACAACTGAGAAAACACAAAACATAGTTTTTAAATCATTATTTCATTCATTAAAGAGAAAAAGTCTCCAATTAACCATATTGCCGCTGTGAAAAAGTAAATGCCCCTTTAGTTTTGAAAAAAATAAATCAACAACATATTAGTTGATAATTAGATTCAGGTGACCGAACACATCCAGATTTATTGCAACCAGACCTGTTGAGTTTACATGGCATATATATTGAACCTTACCATCAAAGAGAAGTAGTTATGGCAAAGGTTCTATAGGCACACAATGCCATGATCAAAGGAAATTCCAGAACAGCTGAGAAAAAAAGTTGTTGAGGAACATCAGTCTGGAAAGGGTTAAACATGTGAAATCCAAAATAAAAAAACATAGTTAACACTCACTCATTTTAATTGTGAACAGTTGTGCACAGGCTATTAATGTTTTCTGTTGCTTATAAATTCATAAGTACGATGTTCAATATACAGTAATCAATCATCCAAGTGCAAAGTTTTGTTTTCTTTCTAAAATAAAAAGCTACCAACATGGACAGGTTTGCTAGCTACAGAGGCACATATGCACCAGCTAGTATTGCTGGCTAGCGGGCTAAGTATCTATATATTACAGAATTGGGGAGGAGTCAGGGAAACTGGCTAAAAGCAGAACTGCACAGACAGCTTGTCCAAACTGAAAGAATTCATCTAGGGCAGCAGTGGAGATGAGACACACAGCACTTTTTCTGGGGATCCTTTGGGTTTCAGGTAGGTTTTACATTTTTTCCATTTAATTAGAAAATAGCCACCTATGTGTATTAAATAGGGCCACTGTAATACCGCAGAGCATAATAAAGCAAGTTAAACAAAAGTTAACAATGTGTAGGATTTGAACGCTTTCATATGATTCTTCTTTGGTCCATATGTGCAAAAGAGATCAACAAACCACTCCAAAGGGAATTATAAGCATTTCCACAATATATGGAATACATTAAAATGTACTTCAAAATGTTTGATTAATAATAGTGATTTAATAAACAGATTGTGATGACTATAAACAAAAAACAAGATTGTTTCTTCAATTTTGCAATTTGCATTTTGCATAGATAATTACTTCTGCCAGTGTCCTTCCTGCACTAATGCAAAATGTATTTCCCATCTTAGTGACGAAAACATCTTAAAGAGATATGTACCAGCATGACACATGGCAGCTGTTGTGTTACTCACAGGTTGTACAAGTGTCTCACTCACATCTTTAATGGGTTTTTCAGTTCATTATTTTCATTATTTTGACAAACAATTATTTTCATTACTTTGACAAACATAATCTTGCACAAATTTATTCACAATTTGCACAGTCAGGGGCTATTACTGTACCCTTTTTTCGAAATTTCAAAAACTGCACATCAGACACTTGACAGCGATGTGATGCTGGCAGACCACATAGTGACCTCTAACACAGATTCCTTTCTAACACCAGTAGCCTCTGCCCCCTCCATACCACCTACTTAACCCCGGCTCCTGGTTCAAGCCCTGGTCCCACAGAGACTACTGCAACTCACCCCTCACTCTTCCCTGCATGTCCAATCAAACCCCTCCAGTTCATTCAGAATACAGACTCAGTTGGTCCACAATGTCCCCAAATTGTCCCATGTCTCACCCTTCCTGATCTCCCTCCGCTGGCCACCAGTGATGGTCACAGCCGTTTCAAACGCTGATGTTAACCTGCTGGCTGGTGCAGGGAGTGGCTCCCTCTCATCCTCACTGGATTGTCTGACCCTGCACACCGGCCAGGTCACTGCGTTTCTGCTGCACATTATAGACCCACCTCTTCAGGGTACAACTCAGCTCCCTACCCAAGGGTGATCTTTCATTCACTTTATGTAATTATATACGTGGAAGTCTGCTTTCGGTTATGTGAAATTATTTATAGAGGTTTGCTTCAGTGTACGTATATTGTATTTTGTATATTATAATCACTCTGTCATGCACATATATTGCATTGCACTTGTTGATGTAGGCATGCACTTCTGATGTCAGCGCTGTGGTGTTCTCTTTGTGTAACTGTAAATTAACCTCAGCCCTGGGTGCTAGGCCTTCTGAAAGTTATTTAAATATCAGTGGGGATATAATCATCAATTAATTATGTGAGCAAGGATGTTCCGTTTCTCTATACTGTAAATACGAATTTTCTAAACATGCAGTTTGATAAGATTATCAATATATTATGATAAGAACATAAGTTTAATGATTAGAAAAGGCCATTTGGTCCAGCTTGGGCTTTGGCCTATCATTCCTGAGAGACGACCGCAGGGGAGTCTTTAGATCTTATGGGCCACTGGGCACACACAGCAGTGCACATATTTGAAGGATTAAATAAATTCGCAATAGTGTGTTTGCAAAGCAATCACACTAATATATCTTTTTGGCTCCTTCATGTGACTTCACAGGATCAAACAAATCTGATGTTGGCTTCTTATTTGCTGTGTTTAATTCAGCAATTCTGTGCTGCAAATCAGCAATTCTATGTTGCAATATCACATTTTGCTCTTTCACTTTTGTCTTTGGTTGCTATGATATACAAATTGAAACTGAATAATTACATCAAAAACATATTTGATGGGGTCTCATTTAAAAAGACTCAAGTTTCACTACCACTATGACAATATGAAACCAATGTGATCTGTATTGATCCCTGAAGTCCACACCAATGTCCATGTGCTTATGCAGGTCAGGTCTGTGCAGATTCCAGTTTGGCAAATATGACCTTCTGGAGTCATGCTGGCATTTTCAATGGGCCAACTGCAACAACCTTAGCACAGGTCTAAAGCTCTAGACCACTGCACTGCATGGCTGAGAATGGCTGTTTCTCATATCTTGTAGAAACACCTACAAAGCAAAACTCTAAATAGTTTTGTGTTGATTTTAATTTGATTTTTTACTGCATGGAATGCTATGAACCAAAAGAGAGGGCTTTTATTTTTTACTCTTCCCCACACAGAAACTGTATTTTTTACTTGCAGACCAGTCTTAGACAGGGTTATGCAGTGTGTTCATATAACTATTTCTGATCATGCACCAATGAATTTATCTGTTAAGCCTCCATATTGACATCTAGGTCATAGCAACACTTATGAATGCCAAATATTCTTCAAATACAGTGTATTCTTACAATACACTGGCTTCAAAACCAGACACTCCACTGAGACGGCTCTCCTGTCTGTTGTCAACACCCTGCAGGTGGCAAGAGCTGCCTCCAGATCATCAACCCTCATTCTACTAAACCTGTCTGAATGACTCTGGGGTAGTGACTCTGGTTGGGGCTGTGACTCTGGTTGGGGCTGTGATTCTGGTTGGGGCTGTGACTCTGGTTGGGGTAGTGACTCTGGTTGGGCTGTGACTCTGTGTGGGGTAGTGACTCTGGTTGGGGCTGTGACTCTGTGTGGGGTAGTGACTCTGGGTGGGGCTGTGACTCTGGTTGGGGCTGTGACTCTGGTTGGGGCTGTGACTCTGTGTGGGGTAGTGACTCTGGTTGGGGCTGTGATTCTGGTTGGGGCTGTGACTCTGGTTAGGGCTGTGACTCTGTGTATGGTAGTGACTCTGGTTAGGGCTGTGACTCTGTGTATGGTAGTGACTCTGGTTAGGGCTGTTTAATGGGCTGTGTTTGGTAAGGATACACTTAGCAGTATAGAAAAGAGATCTGAAGCAGAGACATGTGGCCATGAAGGCATTTTACCAAAGCTGATTATACAAGACACTAAATAGTTTGTCTCACCCATCAGGCCAAAACTGTTTTACAGTTCTGTTTTATAGATTACATTGTTTCATGTCAGTTAAACTGTCAGTCTCATTTGGAGCCTATTAAAATTTCATTATATGAAAATCTCATTTTCACTCTGTCTTTTTCTCTCCCTGCAGGTGTGCGTATGTCTTCTGTTCTGTCTGAGAATTTGAAATGCATTGTGGGAGAGACAGTCACTTTACCAGCTGCATTAAATATGACAGACAACTTAATCAAAGATGGCAGCACAGCTGCCAAATTGAGCGATCATAATTTACGCATCTACAACGAGAGATTAAAAGGCAGACTGCAGTGGGACAACAGCACCAAACGCTTCTCCATCACTGACCTGAAGATGGAGGATTCTGGAGAGTATAAAGTACAGGGTGATAAAACACAGACCTACCAGCTGACTGTGTACAGTAAGTATCACGACTAGGTTCACTGTGCTGTCAGCTGCAACACAAAAACATTGTCAATCTGTATGAAGTGTACCTAAAGTGTGAAATATGAAGTCACACACAGGGTGGAGTCAGGGGCCAGTGTGTACTGACCATTGCTGAAGGATCTCCTTACTTTTGTGTCTCTGCACAGATCCAGTGTCCACACCTCAAGTGTCCAGCAGGAACAAGATGAAACCCACCTGCAGTGTGCTGTGCTCTGTGGAGAACGGGAGAGAGGTCACCCTGTCCTGGCAGAGAGAGGGGGAGACACTGTCCCACACCAGCAGCCCCGATCTCAACACCCCCCTGTCTCTCCCTCTGGAGACAGAAGAGTACAACTCCACCTACAGCTGTGTGGCTGCAAACCCAGTCAGTAACAAGACAGTGACAGTCAGACCTGAGGAGTACTGCTTTGGTGAGATGCTGTGATGTTATCTTATTTAACAGAAAAGGAAAGGAACGGAAAGAGCCAACTGTTGTTACATTGTATAGACAGACAGACAGACACAGCCTGTGATAAACATAAAAGCAGATTATTTCACTGATATCAAGTAAACACTGACAGAGAGGGTAAACGTATGTGTGTCTCCACTGTGTGTATCAGAGCTGTTGCAGCAAACAGTGCATCAGTGATTATGTACTGTGTGTGTGTGTGTGTGTGTGTGTGTGTGTGTGTGTGTGTGTGCGCGCGCCAGTGACGCTGTGCTGATCAGCATGTCTCTTACAGAGCCAGTGTCAAAGCCTCGTATCACAAACACAACAGCTGCAGGGTCCAGGGGCAGGTGCTGCTCAGTGCTGTGCTCTGTGGAGAATGGGAGAGAGGTCACCCTGTCCTGGCAGAGAGAGGGGGAGACACTGAACCACACCAGCAACTCTGATGTCAAAACCAACCTGTCTCTCCCTCTGAGGATAGATGAGTACAGCTCCACCTACATCTGTGTGGCTGCAAACCCAGCCAGTAACAAGACAGTCACAGTCAGGCCTGAAGAGTACTGCCTTGGTGAGATACTGTGATGTTTCCTTATTTAACAGATAAGGAAAGGAAAGGAAAGAACCAACTGTTGTTACATTGTATAGACAGACAGACAGACACAGCCTGTGATAAACATAAAAGCAGATTATTTCACTGATATCAAGTAAACACTGACAGAGAGGGTAAACGTGTGTGTGTCTCCACTGTGTGTATCAGAGCTGTTGCAGCAAACAGTGCATCACTGTTTATGTACTGTGTGTGTGTGTGTGTGTGTGTCTGTGTGTGTGTGTGTGTGTGTGTGTGTGTGTGTGTGTGTGTGTGTGAGTGACTCTGCTGATCAGCGTGTCTCTTACGGAGTCAGTGTCAAAGCCTCGTATCACAAACACAACAGCTGCAGGATCCAGGGGCAGGTTCTGCTCAGTGCTGTGCTCTGTGGAGAACGGGAGAGAGGTCACCCTGTTCTGGCAGAGAGAGGGGCAGACACTGTCCCACACCAGCAGCCCTGATCTCAACACCCCCCTGTCTCTCCCTCTGGAGATAGAAGAGTACAGCTCCACCTACAGCTGTATGGCTGCAAACCCAGCCAGTGAGGAGAGAAGCTTCTTCAACATCTCAGAGCTCTGTAGGGAGGAGTGCACTGACCAAAGTGACCAAAGTGGCCACAAAGCACCTTGTAAATACCATCTTTCATCTTTACTTTTTAGATATACATTTTCAGTTCATTCTGTTAGTTCAGCTGTTCATCCACCTGCAGCTGTGTGGCTGAAGAAGCAGCCAGTTTTAGTGATTAACACACGACACACTAGCAGATGGACCAGAAAACTGCAAAAGCTAAAATGTGTTTACTGTTTTTCTTCACTAGTTCAGTTGTTCAGAGCTCTGCAGGGAGGAGGATAAGGAAACACACAGCAGATGTAGTGAACATTCACCCTCAACATAAACAAAGTCCTGTTTGAGGGGTCAGTGATATTTTGTTGTAACAGGTTGCTGTTTTTTTATTCTGTTTCCTCCTGTTCATCTGTGAAAGCAGCTCATAGGTCTGCCCAGATGACATCTGCCCATCTTCAAAGAGATCCCACAATGCAGATACCCCTGTATTTAATGTAGATTTAATGTAGTACAGGGGCTTTTGTCCTTTCTGTGTATGGAAAAAGTGTTAAATGTACCAATAATCTCAATGTTATGCAAAAGACATTAAATGTAACCTTTCATATGGTTGTAAAATAGAAGCTGTAGACATATTTTAACTCTCTGACAGACAGAGTGCAGCCATCCCGCTAATCTCTGCATGCTTAATTTTGGAATCCTTTTGAACTGTTTCTAGTTACACAGCTTCATAGATTCAGGTGAGGTGTGTTGCTCAGGGCAACAGCAGCAGTGTTCCATCCTGGAATCAAACCTGCAACCCGTGTGGTTACAAGCCCATCTCACCAACCACCACACCACACTGCTGCTCACCTGTCTGCGCTGTCTCTCAAATACAGGACCAACATCCCAAACCTCTCTCTCTGTTTGCTGGGATTGGAGCTGGGTTTGTGGGTTTGATCATTCTGCTAATTGGGACAGTCGTCTACCTGAAGAGCAGAAAAAACCAGCAGGAGATGAAGGTGAGGGAGATTTGACTTCAGTAGTGATGGACAGTCCAGGGTAACTACAAGTACTGCAAAGATTATCTGATTCATGATTAGTACAGGAAGCAGATGTATTCCTGTGTGCGTGCTCAGCTATGCAGGACAGTCGCTGTGTTTCTGTGCAAGGCTTGCTTTGCCAGGCAGCAGTTCTCTCCTGAGGGAAGGGAGCCGATAACCATAAGGTTGTGTGTTCAATACTGTGGTTCCCTTTCCTTCAGTGCATTTCCAGTGGTTTTAATGGTGCAGTGTGAGATATGTGTGCTGCCGTGAAGCAGGGTATTTGAATGTGTCATGTGTGTGACAGTGTTTTTGGTGTGTTCATAAAGGAGATGAGCTAACGTACGCAAATATTAACCATGGAGCTAAGAAGACACAGCCAGAGGTAGGTCTGACCGAATCACTGCACAGGTGCAAAGAGGGGCCTGTGAAGAGGAAAACTTAGCCCAGCTTAGAAATAGGATACTTTTTAAGAGCATTGTGTATACTAGCACAGTTGTTTATGTACTCACAGATTTTCATGGAACAAGTTTTCTACTTTATTGATGAAAAGTACTTAGTTGCAATTGGATGAATGGGGACTGGAAAAATACTTGAACAAATTAAACTACTTAATTGAGCTTAAATGAGACAGCTGGCCCATGCTTTATCTTAATTATGCTGAATAATCAATTGTGATAAATATTCCATATCTGTAGCCCACTCAGCTAAGCATACTAGCATATGAATGTCTTCACCAGAGATAATGCCAGTTTTGTACAAAGTGCTACAATGTTTTAAATGTCCATTTTATAAATGTCTGCCTGTGACAAATATCATGCATTTAAACAGCAATTTGAAGCTAAACCCCACTGATTACATAGCTAGCTACCGTAGTTCAGTTAAATTAACCGCAATATCAAACTTTATGTCATGTTATGTAGTAATATGAAGCCTCTTAGTAATTCCTGCTCTTCTCTGTCCTCTTTCTCCCTCAGAAGGCCCAGAAAAGCCAAGCTGGTAAGAACTGAAAAACTGTCTGTCTAAACCTGGTGTCATTCATTACACAATATGTTAGATATGCAACACTCTTACATCTTGAAATAAACCATGTTATCTTTTCCAGCACTGCTCCAAATCCCTGGTGCACCTGCTCCAACCTCATCTAAGCAGCAGAGGCTGCTAAGTTAGGGGAGACTAAAACCACACCTTTATTTAATGTGAAGTACACAAAGGTAATGCCAGCACACTCGATGCAATTAGTAAAAAGGGAAATCAGCTGTGAGTGGTTGGTTATAAAAACTTACAAAAGTTTCTTATGAAAGTTAAAAAGTTACATTTTTAAAGGATTAAAGTTATATTTTTAGGTTTGTCTATGGCAAATTCACAAGCCAGCAGTAAAACCATTCTGATACCTTTCTGAATTGGTGTTGCTGAGCTAGTAAAGTTCCTTCCTCCCTCTGGGCCAAATAAATACAGTTCCTGTGTTCAGTGATGGGGACACTGTGCTGCAGAAGATAAGATAAGAGATTAAACCAAGATCATTTAATTCACTTGGTCATTAAATTCCCAATAACTGAAAGAGGCTGTGTTCAGGTGAAGCTCACAGACTGGCAGCTCCTGAGTGGCTCAGCTGATTAAAGCACCTGTTCTGAATGCAGACTGAATGCTCAGGGGCTTTGAGTTGTTCATGCTCAATGAATAGGAGTCTGAAGTGGTGGAATTTTTTTTCCCTAGAGAACTTCTGCCCCTGCATTATTTCTGCTATCTAGCAGCTCACTATGCAAATGATTATCAGCTTGTGTAGATAGCCCTCCTGCTGGGAATGTAAGAGTGTTTTGGGTATCTTCAGAATTTTAACAGATATGTTCTGACCTTTCCAGTCAGATGTGTCTATCTTACAGTCAGCATTTGTTCTGCTGTGGTGCATTGTGGGACCTGTATTGCAGCTGTTGGTTATGGGCAAGGGTTGGAAGAGAGGCAAGCTCAGTATAGTACAGTTTCAAAAGGGTTGAAAAAGCATAAAGATAAAAATAAAAAAATCACAAACTGGTTCTTTATATGCTGTCACCTAAGTATGCTTCCCCTCAGCAGTTGATTGGCTCCACAGTCCTGCGTATTCACTGTTCAGCTTCTCCCCTGAGGTCTTTCACTGACTGAGAGAATGGAGTTCCCAGCTGATCATCTCAGTTAAATGAATAAAGCCATACAACACACAGTGCAGTAGGTGTCTGACAGTCTCTTCAGAAGACCCAGCTCTCCTTGTTCAGAGGGGTGACATCATCATACTTACAGGGTTGTTATACAGCACTGTGCTCTGACACCCCTGCCCCACACTGCTGCAGGACAGTCTGATGGGACATGATGTGACCCCTTCACTCCCTCTGCCCGGTGTGTTTGTGTTCCAGGTAACCCTGAAGAGCTCGTCTACAGCAACATCAACCATAATCGTCCCAAGAAGCAGAGGGCAGAAGCTCCCAGAGCTGCTCAGGTTAGACACTGTCTTCATGCAATCCTTACATTACATTACTGTCTCATCCAGAGCGACTTACATAGGTTACAGTTCTACATGTTATCCATTTAGACAGCTAGATGTTTACTGAGGAAATTCTGGGTCAAGTACTTTGCCCAAGGGTAGAGCAGCAGAGCCCTAGTGCTGTATTGGGGGAATCGAACCTGCAACTATTATGCCACACTGCCACCCTTTATGTAAACTCAGTATTAGAGATCCATGCACATGCGGGGGGGGGTTAGGTGCTCAAGCACCTGCCCCAAAACCCCCCTCAATGGCCATCTGAAAGGTGGGTTTTTTGATTGCCTGCCCATGGCCTTTATCGAGAAGAATTTTAACAATTAATAATATTTAAACTATGAGTTAAAAATGCCCGTCTGGCTGCCGACTGGGCCAAGGGTTCATGTTGCCTGCAGTGGGTTTGAACATTGTTGAACATCTGAACCTCTTTAAGAATGAAGGGCCCATTCACCAATAAAAATTAAGCAGGCAAATGATTGAATTTGTAGAAGCAGCAGTCAGTGACACTGGCAAACAGGAAGGTCAGTAATTTCTTGTTCTCCATAATTGCTAGTTAAAATTAAAATCTGAACATTTATAATATCTGACACAACAAGTAAGCTATTTAAGCACTTCATACAAAGATGGCTACTCCGCAACGTTGAGAGATGGCGAGTTTAATTTGTGTTTCAAAGCAGTCGGGTCATCTCTCACCTGTTTTCTTGTTGTCATGTTATATTTTGGCCTGAGTATTACACTTCACTTCGTGCAGTAGCATAGTAGCCAAAAGCAATATAGTGGGTCTGTTTCTGAAGAAACATTTTAGGCTAGTTAGTTCTCTGATCGTTTAGCTAGTTCGAATAGCATGTGTTTAGTGATGAAATGCGTTCCATAACGTTGTTGTTGTAATATCTGTCAGCTTTTATTTGTTAATAGTATTATTATTTATTTTGTTATTTTGTGTCTATTTCAATAATAAACTACAGCCAAAATATTATATTGTTGTGTATTTGCTTCATTATATATTACATATACAGTACAGATTCATAACTGAACAGCCTTACACATTCCCAGCCTTAAACTAACTTATCTGAGACTGCTCTGTGCTCAACAGTGCTTTCTAGTATGCATTCTTGTCTGCTTACAGCCCCAGCAGACACTGACAAGAAACAGCAATGTCCAGGTACACCAGCTGGTCATCTCCTCTAACAGCCTGAGAGTAGTCTGCAACTGAGTAATCTTCAAATAATAATTACAATAATACTTTTTGATAAATACCAAACTCTTCTAAGGTGTAATCATAAAGTATGATGCCTCAGATAAGATTCCATTTTACATTCTCTTTGAATATTGGTTGCTTTTGTACTTGCAGGTTACGCTGTAGTTGGTGTTCTAACATCTTGATCCATGTGCCCTTTTACACTTGAGCAGGACAGTCTAAAGGTCTCTGACTGTAGAGATCAGTGTTAAACCCCAGTGTTAGGACTCAGGGGACAGCAGGAGCTACACACTGCGTCTCTATTACCCCGTCTCTCTGAACAGCAGCATCTCTGTGACCCCGTCTCTCTGAACAGCAGCATCTCTGTGACCCCGTCTCTCTGAACAGCAGAGTCTCTGTGACCCCGTCTCTCTGAACAGCAGCGTCTCTATGACCCCATCTCTCTGAACAGCAGCATCTCTGTGACCCCGTCTCTCTATGACCCCATCTCTCTGAACAGCAGCATCTCTGTGACCCCGTCTCTCTGTGACCCCGTCTTTCTGAACAGCAGCGTCTCTGTGACCTGTCTCTCTGAACAGCAGCATCTCTGTGACCCCGTCTCTCTGAACAGCAGTGTCTCTATGACCCCGCCTTTCTGAACAGCAGCGTCTCTGTGACCCTGTCTCTCTGAACAGCAGCATCTCTGTGACCCCGTCTCTCTGAACAGCAGCGTCTCTATGACCCCGTCTTTCTGAACAGCAGAGTCTCTGTGACCCTGTCTCTCTGAACAGCAGCGTCTCTCTGATCCTCTCCCCATCTCTCTGTTTGTAGGGTGAAGAAAACTGTGTCTATGCTCAGGTCAGAAGATGAAGCTGCCACCACAGCAGATAAGACTGATTCCATCATGTGTTTCATGGGGATAAAACAGTCATGGATATGAACATGTTATTATTGATGCCAGTCATGACTTTATGTACATGAACCATCTAATAGACCTGCTGAACCACTTGAGGAATGACATGAATGTTTATATAGATTTTTTTCATTCATTTAAAAGCATATGGGCAGGAAAATGTTTAAACAACTGTGTGTTCATTTATGCTGTAAATGTTACTCAGGGAAATTTGCTTTTATTACTTACTGTATTCAGATGTTTTTCTTAAGGTGAAGTATTTGACTCAGATGTTTCTGAGACATTTAGATGAACTTCCATGGGTCTGTGGAACTTCCTGATATAAAAATAAATAAAATAACTCTTAAAATATTTAAATAGACATTTAAGGAGAAAGTTTTAAAAAGTGGGCAAACTGTTTTCTTATTTTCTATTTATTTGGACTGGCTGTTTGCCTGTTGGTCTGCACTTTGTTACGTTTCATTTGTTATTTGTTACATTTTAATATCTGCTGATTAAACTATTGCTGGACAGCATTCAGTCTCTTGTGATGTCACTTTATCATGTGAAAGAAGACCTGTATGATTTGGTGTTAATATTTCTGTGGGATGAGGAAGATTCTTTTGGGAGAGTGTGGTGGGGGGGTGTCCAGTACAATCTCTCTGTGGGAAGACTGCAGTGAGGGCAGCTACTCAGTGTAGCCGCTACGCTAAAAGCCACATGATGCTGTCTGCTTCTGCTCCTCTGAACCATGCAGTTTCTGCAGATGGAGTTATTCTCTCTGACCACATTTAGAGAAGTACTTTCAGCGGAAATCTGCCCTGCGTAGCACAGTGAATACAAACAGCAGGCTGCTTATAAGGGTTTGTCAGAGGCTCTCCCTATGTTGTGAATGAATTCAATGCAATGATAGCTAGGAGTTCTTTGACAGCAAGTTTGCCTGAGTCAGTGTTGGAACAACATGGAGACAGAGAACCGGTTTCAATAAAATGTGATTTATGGAAAACACATATGGTTTTATAAACATTATATACACATATATATATATATATATATGTATGTGAGAGGTAGATGTGGATATAAAGAGAAAAGGAAAGAGAGGGAAGGAAAGGGAGGGCAAAGGAATGCGTGTGTCAAGTGGGCCCCATGATGAAGGGAACAAAAAGCACAGAGGATGAGTGAGGACGCGTGTATGTGAGTGCAGGTGCTGGCAAAGAGGAGAGGGAGAAATGAATTTGGAGGGAATATGGCTTTGGCCTAAATTTGGTGAATCATAACCTAGGAAGCCAGGAAGCCGTATTCCCACCAAGTTAAATACAGAGAGAGGTAGTATTCATACAATCATGAGCTTTATGTCGTGTGTCTTATGATCATCACTAACAGTACTGTAACAGTTTAACACAAATAAATCATACATAGCTTACAATAGGCTACCCTAATGGAAACTAATGCCCAGATGCACAGCCTTACCTGGTGTTTAATAACGCTTGATATTCAACTAATCTATCACTCCTGGTGGTTGTGCCTTAGGAGGCAAGTCCCAGCTCCAGGCAATAACACATCTTCCAGGCTTGACCAGGGGAAGAAGCTTCATTGACTAAAAGCCTGGGTATAGAAGAGAACCGGTCATGTTCTTATCCCAGAGATTACAAAACTTTGTGTGTGGCCTCCAATGCGATATCGGGTACTTGCAAGTTTAATTAAGGATTAGTTTAGAACTAGTGAGCCCGATGATTAGAACCACGATCAAGGGTTCCGACACAAAGAGACTGCTACAACTAAAGGGTATCATGGTGTCTATAACGGCGTTGGCCAGGGGTCACCGTAGTTGACAGAATTGCCATTTATTTGTCAATCAGATGACAGTGAGGGTGGCAAAATCAAGAGAATCTTTAGGGCAGTTTGCCTGTAGAAAAAGAGGAAAAGGAATATCGGTTTTCAAATGGGTTTCCTGTACACCCAGATTTGGAGGCAAAATTTTGGGTCATTTGATTGCTGATCTGTCTTTATCATCCCATCATCACAAATTTTCAGAGACAGGCTGTGTGAGATGAACACACACACACACACACACACACACACACACACACACACACACAAACAGATGAAATTCATGAAGCTGATCATGCAGGTGCTGTGCACTGTCAACACCTGCACATCCATGCACGCGCACACACTCCACAGACACACTTTATTTTGCTTGCATGTGCACATTTCTGTTACCTTATGAGACATTCTTTGCTGTTTGATATTACCTGTCAGCTAACTTTGCCACACCTACACCAAAAGTGGTATCATGATGTCTATATTGGCCATACCTATGGCAGAATACCATTTATCAAGATTAAAAGGGGGAAATTAAGAGATCTTTAAAAAAAACTTATTGAAAAAAGGAATTTAAGTTTTCAAATGGTTTTCCTGTACACCCAGAAAATCTTTACTCTGCAGCCCTGTATTCCACAAACAGTACATCACCTTTCAGTGTTAATGAGAACTACTCTGTGCTACAAAAGCTTCATTTAAACAGATGAAATGGGTTAAACTGATCAGAGGTGCTTGTCTGTCTCACCCACTGAACCATGCAGTGGCCACAGAGGGAGTTATTTTCTCTGTCCACATTTACAGAAGGGCTTACAGCAGAAAGCTGCACAGCAGGAACAAAAGTAGCAACATTTGCAAAATGTTGATTGCTGTCAGCTCTGGCAAGATCACAATGGCAGTAACTATTAAAAATGAATTAATCCTTCACAAGATCTTTCTTGACAAATAAATACATATTTCATAATGTCAACATGTCACTTTGAAAAAATGAAGTTTCAAATGTGAAAATTGAAAATTTAGATTTTTTTTTTCCCACAGCCAAAAGATTTAGATCATCTTTGACTCTGTAGTCAAGCCTTCCACAAGCAGCTTTAACCACAGAGTCCTGTTGTAGGTGAACAGAAGAAGCTGGCCAGAGGAGCTGGCTCCACCTTCTCTACTGAACCATGCTGCTTCTGCACATGGTTATTTTCCAAAAATATAAGCAGTAACACTTCAAACATGCATGTTATATCATGTACAAATGTTTCATTAGATTTCTGTTACCTCTGACTGGGTTGTAATGAAAGTAATTATTCTAAAATGGAGTTTTGCTTCACAAACCCTCAAATCAACATATTTCTGCCAAAGTATCACAAACTACTTTTATGCTCAACAGTCCAAACATCCTCATAACTGATTGTGATAGCCAGAAACACAAATAATTAACTATGCACACTGAAATGCTGAGCAAAATAAAATATTTAGAATGTAAATGGATTTCAAAAGACTATTTATCATAAAAATGGGGAAGTTGAGGGACCCTGAGAAAAAGAACATGTTGAAAAAAGAAAGAAAAAAAAGGAAGTGAAGTTCTTAAAGGGTTTGTGTGCATAACCATAAGATTAGTATCTGAACAGTTATAACACTGCAATTTTCTCTTCAGTCTGTTCTCATGGTGAGCTGGGTGTGTGTCACAGTCACTGCCTATTTTTCACTGCTGTCTTCCACAAAAAAAGTGTCAAAAAGTTCTCAGCACAAAACACTCATCTCTCAATCTGCAAAAGCCTCTCAAACACACAGAACAAACTGCATTAATGCATCTCACATGTGTGAACAAGAGAAATTATACTGAATTAAAGTTTTATCATTTCAGCAAAAAAGCACCACTAAAAACATTTTGCTAACAGAATAAACACAATGAGCTGGTATTTTATTCACAGATGATTCAAGTGCACCACATTTGACTGAACTAAAGCCCATGCTGCTGAAAGATGAATTCATGTCAACATATAAAATTGTGGGGAAAAACGTATCAGCTAATCTGAATTGTAAAGTGAAGTTTCTCTGAAGTCTGGGGGGTGCGTGGCAAACAGAACTGGGGGCTCTCCTGGGGGCAGGAGCAGAGCCTGCAGCACAGAACTGAGGGCTGCTCTCCCTGGGTCCTGCGGGGGGCAGAAGCACAGAACAGCAACTCAGGGAGGCAAAGCGCTGATAAAAAGCTTCAGCGTCAGGGCAGGATCCGCTGGGATGGTGAACGCCATTTCCGAGGGTTAAGCAGCAGGTGGCTGTGTGGGTTTCCCCTAACAGGGCTGGAAGGCACACAGAACAGTTACTGGCCACATGCAGCCAACCAAGACTGTGCTTCCCCAGGGCACACATTCACATTCTCTTCCAGAGACACTGCAGTGCAGCTGCGCTGATTATACCTCATGGTTAGTCATTCAGCTGCTCTGACACTGTTGCTCGTTCAGCTTGAATGAAGGACTTCTGTTCTCTTGTGCTGGAAGTTGCTCTGGGTAAGAGCATCTGCTAATGCAATCTGTGATGTGCTGTAGTCTGGGGCAGGCAAAAGCAGGAAGCAGCAGGGAGAGCTGAACTGAGGACACTCTCTGATCGCTCTCTGATCTCACTCCCTGAAAGCCCTGCTGCTTCCCTGGGGCTGGCGCTTCCTGTGTGTGGAGGAGATGGGCTCAAACCCCCTCCCCTCTGGGGGGATGCCAGCCCTGCTGTCCCTCCAGCTGCACCGTCCCTCCAGGGTCTCAGCCGGGTGCAGCTTTTCCCCAAACGCGTAAACAGTGCACTTCCTTACAGCATTCTGCATTACCCTGCGGTTTGCAGAACTGCCCTTACAACCGTGCGGTTTGCAGAACTGCCCAACACACTGGCAGAAGTTCAGCAATACTTACCAGTCTTACCAACCGTTGCTTAGAATGCAACAGCAAAAATGGTAAATTTGGTGTTAAAAAAATCCTCACTACAGACAGGAAATACGTAAGCAATTCTAAATGTTTCAATGGGGAGATGCCTTTAAATTGCCATTCTGAAAGTATCAGAGAGATGGGAGTGAGAGTCCTGTTGCTGCACTGACAGTAATAAGACTGAGTCTGGATTTGATGCTGGATCTGGGCTGTGAGTCTCTGCCACATCCCCACTCATTCATCCTGTGAACGGGAGCATGTGGGGTCTCAGCCTCCACTTTGCTTACTCTCACTTCCTGTTTTCACACACCCAGGAAACCTGCAGAGACTCGTTTCCCTGTGAATGCAGAATGTGGTGGTAAGGAGCAGGGCTTGTGACCAGAAGGTTGCTGGTTCAATTCCCTGCTTGGACACTGCTGTTTTATCCTTGGACAAGGTGCTTAACTCCACAGCTGCCTCAGTGAATATCCAACTGTACAGATGGATAAAATTGTAACCTACTCTATGTACGTCTCTGTTGATAAGAGCGTCTGCTAAATAACAATAATGTATTGTAATGCAATGAAGCTCTAACCGTCTCCCCCAAAAGGCAGGAAAAGAGCAGCTGGCAGCTGATGATGGAGAAAGCTGATCTGGCAGGTTGCATTTGGACATGAATATGGCTGGAATCAATGGCCTGACACTGCAGGCCTGCAGACTCAGTGGGAACACTGGCCGCTCCCACCAGCCCTGTCTCCAGCACAGAGCACAGCGGCTTTCACTTGCATAAACTGCCTCAATGCAACACTGAACCACCAGCGCATTTTCCGAGAAACTGTGTGTGAGTGTTATCTTTCTCAGTGCTGTGCCAAATAAAATGCAAACGTGGACATTTTTAATTTGATCATTTCAGTTCATGTTCCTCTGTCAATATATAGCCACACTGGCTTACCCTCATCTTAGCTGAAACTACACCTTTCATCGGAAAATACAGCCAGTCACTTATTTTAAGGCAAAGTATGAAAAGGGCACCACTGAGCATTAATAATAATCTGAAAACTTTTTCAATTCTGCAGCAAACACAAAGGCAGTCATTGGCTAAAGAGGCTGATGAAACACAATATACAACAATTCAATGCAGCCTAATGCAACACAGCAACAGCACACATTCTTCAATAAGATTAAATGTCATTTCATATGAAGAAATATCAAACAATGTCAGATATTTACAACAGCGACTGAAATATCAAGTCATATCATTAACAGAGTCCATTTTTTTCCCAGAAACTCTGTGTGAGTGTTCTCTTTCTCAGTGCTGTCCATGTTTGCATTTTATGTGGCATAAGTCCTCTTTTTTTAAATTTAATTTTATCAACATCTCACTTCTTGTTCCGCTGTGAATATATAGCCACACTGGCTTACCCTCATCTTAGCTGAAACTACACCTTTCATCGGAAAATACAGCCAGTCACTTATTTTTGGGCAAAGTATGAAAAGGGCACCACAGAGCATTAATAATGATCTAAAACCTTTTCAATTCTGCAGCAAACACAAAGCCAGTCATTGGCTAAAGAGGCTGATGAAACACAATATACAACAATTCAGTGCAGCCTAATGCAACACAGCAACAGCACACATTCTTCAATAAGATTAAATGTCATTTCATACGAAGAAATATCAAACAATGTCAGATATTTACAACAGCGACTGAAATATCAAGTCATATCATTAACAGAGTCCATTTTTTTCTGTGACAATCTAAAATTCTAAGTGCTTTAGGAAAAAAAGAGAGGACAGAGAGAGCAAAACTACAAAGAGGGAAAGAAGAAGGAAAGGATGAGAGAGAGAAGAGAGAGGAGAGAGAAGTGAAAGAGAGGAGAGGAGGTATGCGGGTCCTTAGCTGAGGAGAGAGGTGCAGGAGAGGGGTGTTTGAAACAGGGAGACAGGAGGATGTTTTCCTTTAAAAACTTATTTGTGTTCTGTGGCATTTCTCCTGCTCTAACACGGCTGTTATGCCTGTGGAGGTGTGAGATCAGCAGCTCAACCTTCACGCTTCTGCTTGCTGAGTTCAGTGGAAGTTAACACAGATGGCAGCTTGTGCCTGTAACACCACCAGCCTCTCACACTCTCACCTCCCAGCCAAACCGCACACACTCCGGTGTTAACACACCAACACCAGCACACACTCTCTCTCACTCACACACACACACACACACACACACACACACACACACACACACACACACAGAGAAACACACACACATACACAGAAACACACAAACACATGCACACATAAATGTACATTTACAAACACACACACACAAACACCATAACTGACAATGCTGCCACTGAATATTCTAATTCATAAACAGTGCATTCATATTATTTAGGTTATTAATGACTAGATGTTAAATCGGTGACCCTGATGATTATTTCTTGGAATCCTGGATGGGGCAATGCTGTTGGGCCCTTGAGTACTTTTTACTCTTGCAACATCTCCCCTGAAAATCCAGCAGTGACCAAATCTGAAAGCGAAAAAAAAGCTGGCACCACTGCCACCTAGGGGAGGATAGCAGTACACCTGCTCTTTCTTAAAAAAATCGTGATTACAGACAGGAAATACGTAAGCAATTCTAAGTGTTTCAGTGGGGAGATGCCTTAAAATTGCCATTCTGAAAGTATCAGAGAGATGGGAGTGAGAGTCCTGTTACTGCAGTGACAGTAATAAGACTGAGTCTGGATCTGATGCTGGATCTGGGCTGTGAGTCTCTGCCACATCCCCACTCATTCATCCTGTGAACGGGAGCATGTGGGGTCTCAGCCTCCACTTTGCTTACTCTCACTTCCTGTTTTCACACACCCAGGAAACCTGCAGACTCGTTTCCCTGTGAATGCAGAATGTGGTGGTAAGGAGCAGGGCTTGTAACCAAAGGGTTGCTGGTTCAATTCTCTGCTTGGACACTGCTGTTTTATCCTTCGACAAGGTGCTTAACTCACAACTGCCTCAGTGAATATCCAACTGTACAGATGGGTATAATTGTAACCTACTCTATGTACGTCTGTGTTGATAAGAGCGTCTGCTAAATAACAATAATGTATTGTAATGCAATGAAGCTCTAGTTCGGTTAAAACGCACCTTAACCGTCTCCCCCAAAAGGCAGGAAAAGAGCAGCTGGCAGCTGATGATGGAGAAAGCTGATATGGCAGGTTGCATTTGGACATGAATATGGCTGGAATCAATGGCCTGACACTGCAGGCCTGCAGACTCAGTGGGAACAGGGGCCGCTCCCACCAGCCCTGTCTCCAGCACAGAGCACAGCGGCTTTCACTTGCATAAACTGCCTCAATGCAACACTGAACCACCAGCGCATTTTCCGAGAAACTTTGTGTGAGCGTTATCTTTCTCAGTGCTGTCCATGTTTGCATTTTATTTGACACAAGTTGTTTTTTTTTTAAATTTTATCAACATCAGTATCAGTTCTTGTCCCGTTGTCAATATATAGCCACACCGGCTTGCCCTCATCTTAGCTGAAACTACACCCTTCATCGGAAAATACAGCCAGTCACCTATTTTTAGACAGTGTATGAAAAGGGCACCACAGAGCATTAATAATAATGTGAAACCTTTTCAATTCTGCAGCAAACACAAAGCCAGTCATTGGCTAAAGAGACTGATGAAACACAATATACAACAATTCAATGCAGCCTGATGCAACACAGCAACAGCACACATTATAGTTCTTCAATAAGATTAAATGTCATTTCATATGAAGAAATGTCAAACAGTGTCAGATATTTACAACATCGACTGAAATATCAAGTCATATCATTAACAGACTCCATTTTTTTCTGTGACAATCTAAAATTCTAAGTGCTTTAGAAAAACAAGAGAGGACAGAAAGAGCAAAACTACAAAGAGGGAAAGAATGAGAGACAGAAGAGAGCGGAGAGAGAAGTGAAAGGAGAGGAGGTATGCGGGTCCTTGGCTGAGGAGAGAGGTGCAGGAGAGGGGTGTTTGAAACAGGGAGACAGGAGAATGTTTTCCTTTAAAAACTTATTTGTGTTGCGTGGTGTTTCTCCTGCTCTAACACAGCTGTTATGCCTGTGGAGGTGTGAGATCAGCAGCTCAACCTTCACGCTTCTGCTTGCTGAGTTCAGTGGAAGTTAACACAGATGGCAGCTTGAGCCTGTAACACC
Source organism: Megalops atlanticus (assembly GCA_019176425.1). NCBI lineage: Eukaryota > Metazoa > Chordata > Actinopteri > Elopiformes > Megalopidae > Megalops > Megalops atlanticus. Next base: position 1,853,518 of record CM032894.1, read on the forward strand.
ACCAGCCTCTCACACTCTCACCTCCCAGCCAAACCACACACACTCCGGTGTTAACACACCAACACCAGCACACACTCTCTCTCACTCACACACACACACACACACACACACACACACACACACACACACATAAGCGTACATTTACAAACATACACACAGACACAATAATTTGACAATGCTGCCACTGAATATTCTAATTTATATAATTTCCCACAAACAGTGCATTCATATTATTTAGGTTATTCATGGCTAGATGTTAAAGTGATGACCCTGATGATTATTTCTTTGAATCCTGGATGTGGCAATGCAGTTGGCTCCAGTTACCCCTGCTCACTGGCGGTCATTTTACTGTCCTTTGAGCCGAACGTAACCTCAGGCACGACCAGGGTTGGGAGGGTTACTTTTAATATGTATTCCACTACAGATTACAGGGAACCATACTAGGGCCTATAATCTTCTTAACACTGATTAACAGTGCCCTCCAGGACACAACAGACCACTGGAAATATGTGGATGACATGACCCTGGCCCAGACGTGGACGGTCCAACTACCCTGTACTCTCCAAGAGACCCTGAATGGTCTTGATATCTGAGGAGCATAGAGGAGCATAAAATGAAACTCAATCCAAAGAAATGTAAAGTTTTACATGCCACCTGCATGAGGCATCTACCCACTCTGCTGACTCCCTCCATTGACCATAACATCTTGGAAGTCTGTGACACAGTCAAAGTCCTGGGGGTCACCATCCAGGGTAACTTGAGATGGGACCACATGTTGACCTCAGCCAACTGGAAGCTTTTTGCTCTGTGTCGCCTGAAGAAATTTGGTGTCCGAGACCCAGAGCTGGTTTCCATCTCCACAGGCTACGTGCGCCCGATGCTGGAGTATGCAGCCCATGTCTGGCACAGTTCCCTGACTATAGACCAGGCTAAAAGGCTGGAAAGCATGCAGAAACGAGCCTGTAAAATTATACTTGGCAGGAGGTACTCAGAGTACCCAGAGGCTCTCTGCACTCTGGGATTGTGCACTCTATCAGAGAGGCACTCAACTATGCCTTGGTTTTGCCAAAAAGCTGCTAAAGTCCAGCTTCAGTGACTGGCTACCCCCCGTCAGGGAGGAGCTCACAGGTCATCAGACAAGGAACTCAAACAAACTGGCCATCCCAAGATGTCGAACTGAGAGATACAGGAGATCACCAATGCCCTATATGTGTAGGCTCCTAAATGACAACGGATTTTAGATTTGAGATATGGGATATTGGATTTTAGTTTAGATAATTGCAACACTTTACATTTTTTGTCTACTTAGCATTGATGTTTTATTGTAACAGCAAAATAATTCAGTGTTTTTAATGACAATTGTCTTTATGAACCTGTAATAATGCTGAAAGGTCAATAAACTTCTAAACAGATTACAGAATACTTGCCCTAAAATGTAATTTGTAACATATTCCGTTAGATTACTCAAGGTAAGTAACGTAATCTAAATACTTTGAATTACTTTTTTTAAAGAATGTTCGTCCGACTAAGGTTCTGAACTGTTATTTTTAGAATGTTCAGGCTGTGTTCACACGTAGGGTCTTTTTTGATGAAAAACGCTGCCACAGCATTTTTTCAAGTAAAAAAAAAAACGCTGGCAGCGTTTGTTCCAAAAAGCAGTTGAGAGCGTCTTTTGTTGCCATAACAACAGTAGCATGTACAGCGATCTTGCTGGCTATACATTGTTGCAGAGCTAACGTTAGCTAACAGGCTAGTTTTGCTAACGATAAGCAGTAAACACAAACACTTTCCAGAAACTCCTAGGATCCGTCCAATTTGACTCCAAACGGCATCTTCATGATGAATGTTATGATACAGTGTATCTGTCGTGTTGTACAGTTCACTGTGCTCAGAAACTAGCACAATTACCTTCACCGCTACCTTCTCCATCTCCGCTTGTGATTGGTCAGCTGTCAAAAAAGCGCTTGACGTAGGGCGTTTTTCCTGAGAAGGTGAACTTTTTTCAACTGAAAAAAAACGCTCTGAGCTGCAGAAAAAGACGCCAGCGACGGCGTTAAAAAAACGCTCAGGGCGTTTTTGAAAACACGGTCTATTCAATAGGAGTATTATGTAAAACAGACGCTGACGGCTTCAAAAAAGACGCTACGTGTGAACACAGCCTTACACGAAAAAATGAGTTAGAAAAGGCACGAGCCACCCTAAACACATTGTGAGTGAGAAAGGAGTAGCTCAACAATTTAATGTATAACATGCGTAGTGTAAAATTGTTGGAGTAATCGCAGTTTTGAACATGTGAAATTTCACTTGTTTTGTCACTATATCTACTCGTTAGCTAGTAGCTTTAACACTAAATGCAATACCTACTAGCCTACTAGCTGTCTGAATAGCTAATCCAATGCAGCCAAACTGTGTAAGATAGCTAGCTAGTGATCAATATTAGCTTAAATAATGAAAAAGACTTCAAGATGCTTCTTCAGGTTAGAGGTTGACTCTTTTGAAGCGGATAGCAGTTTGGTTGCTGGCAAACACAGTTTGCATTGTACTGTTATGTTGCGACCTTTGCCAAATTTGAAAGTAAGATGGTCCCGGTATTTCCAAGACATAAACGCGTTGCGCTGAT